>SJYC01003088.1:0-79755 GCA_006408675.1 Madoqua kirkii | reverse complement strand
ACAGCTGAGGTTGGGGGGTGGGGTGGGAGCTAGGGTGGGGCTTTACTCCCCTTCCCCGCAGGAGGGCGATGGTTTGGTAAGAGGACCAGAATTGGAGAGTGGGGGCTCCCAGGGGATGGGGACCTTTGCGAAGGCTTTGCCCCTTCCTCTGATGGCGCTGGTGTGGGGCAAGCAGGGAGGCAGCAGAAATATGCAGACTGCAGCTCTGGCAGGGCCGGGGCCAATGCTGGTGTGTGTGTGTCTGTGTGTCTGTGTGTCTGTGTGTCTTCCAACAACTGGCAGAAGAGGGGGGCAAGGGGTGGGTGTGTTGATTGGTAAGATGATGTGTGCACGTGGAGAAGGATGTGTGTTCTGTGTGCGCACACAAGGCTGTGTGCAAGGATGGACTCCGCTCTGTCTGCACACACACACACACACACACACACACACACATACATACACACACACACACTCTCTCTCTCTCTCTCCGTCCGTGGTCCAGCAGAATATTTGAAGGGGAGAAGGCTGTGTGTTTCTCAATGTGTGCACTGGGGGTGCTTGTGTCCAGGACAGAGGTGGCCAGATTGTGGTGTGTCAGGCATGCCCAAGAAGGGAGATGACTGGGATGGTGGTGCTGACCCTCACTGGGTTCAGCTCCAGAGGAACATGGTATGTGGTACTTGAAGGCACTTTCTGCAGCTCTGGGCTCCCTGCAGTGTCCCTTCCACTTGGACCCCTCCCACCCCAGTGCCTGCCTTTGGAGGGCGCTTGGGTCCCCTTGCCGAGACACAGGTGTTGGACTGGAGAGAGTGTGTGTGTGTGTGTGTGTGTGTGTGTGTGTGTGTGTGTGTCTGGGCTGCGGCTGTTGCTGTCAGCAGGCCAGGCTGTCGGAGGAGAGAAGGGGGGAGGAGGGGGTGCTGGGAGCACCTGGAGGGATGTGGTGGAAGCTGCAGGCTCCAGGCTACCAGATTTGGTTACGGAGGAGGGACATTTTCATCTGGGGAGCGGCCAGGGGGGGAAGAGTATTTGCATATGCCTATGTGTGTGTGCCTGGCTCACACATCTGTTCTCAGAGCCTGTGGGCACCTGTGGGACGTGTCATGTCTAGGCCATCAGCAGGGCATGTGGGTCCACATATACGTGTAAACATGTGTCCGAGGAGAGTGAACTCTGTGCCTACACACACGCACACACACAGGTGCTGTCTGTAAATGCCTGTCCTGAGTGAGCTGTGTACACCAGCAGGAACTCTGGGCCATCAAACCCAGGGCAGGAAGGAAGCAGAGTAACTGAAGGAGGTCTCAGGGAGAAGTGTGTTTGTGTGACGTCAGTGAGGATCTCTGGGTGTGACGTCAGCTCCAGGCTGCCAGTGACGTCACTGGGACAGCGGTGTGAGAGGTCACTCCCAAGGACCGGGGTGATATCAATGGGCAAGTGAGAAAGGTGTCACCGTGAGGGTGTGTGGTTCATTGGGGTCACATCCCTGTGTTTTGAGAGATGAGAAGGGGAGAGGGGTGGAGCTTTGGAGTGAGCAGTCCTTCCCCAGAAGCCTCATTTCCTGAGTGGATGTGGGACCCGTTTCCATAAGGCTTGCCCCCACCAATGGCACATTTCTGCTGCCTTCCCCTACCCATGTCCCCTCTCTCCCCACTGCCTGGGACCCCACCAGTCCCTTTTCTCCACTCCATCCTAGTCAGGCTGCACAGACCCTCAGGTGAGTGTGTTCTGGTGGGTGAACGTGTGTGTGTGTGTGTGTATGTGAGTGCAGATGACAACAGAAAACAGCCATAGTGAGGGAACCAGAGGCCTTTGGCACTCACTCCATGTTGCCGCTCTGTGTTTTGTGATATAGACATTCCTGTCATCTCTCTGGGCCTCCAGTTCTTACCTGTCACCTGGGAGATGGTTAGGGACTTGAGGGAGGAATTACAGGAGGCAGTGGGCTTCTGGGGGGCCAGATGTCCAGGACATGGTAGAAGTGAGCCCCGTCCCTTGGCCTTCTGTCCGCCCCCCACCCCCCGCCCCACCTAGAGCAGCTGTTCCCCTGTTTTGCTCTAAGTTGAACTTTGTCAAGAGCTTTCTTCTCTCTCCTTGGATGCTACGGCAGTCCTGTGAGGTTGGCAAGCTGGCTATTATGTGGCCATTTGCCAGATGAGCAAACTGAGGTCCAGAGGGTAGAGTAAGCTATTATTGTTTCACTCCTTAGTAAGAACTCCTCTGCTGGTGGGTGTGGGGAGACCCCCATTGGATGGGCAGGGCACCTGCATTTAACAGAGGGACAGAGCTCTCTGCAGTGGGGCGAGGAGTGAGAAGTGTCAGGGTGAGGAGTCCAAGGCCAGGAGCTCGGTGGCGGAAGTGGAGGCCTCCTGACTCTAGTCCAGCACCCGCTTGTTCTGGCACCCCAGGAGATTCTGAGGTGGCCCCGCTGATAGGAATGGCTGCATCCAGTGCCAAGCTTCTTGTAGTGGGTCGGCCTGGGGTGCTCATTGAGGGCTCTGAGCCTGCTCCCCAGGCTGGTTCCCTGTCCCCTGAAGTCTGGCAGGGTGCCTGCTGTGGACGCAGTCCTCGTTCCAGTGACACCTCTGCTATGTCCTGGCCGTGTGTGACGCAGGGATCAGCCTCCCCGTCTGTCTCCGAGGTGGCGGCTGCTTGCCTCCCAGGCTTACTGCTGAGCAGGAGAGAGTGGCACCTCCCCGGGCAGTCGGGATAGTACCCATCATAGCTACTCTCACCACTTCAGCTCCAGTGCCCCCAAGCTGGGTCCCCCATCCTGCCACCGCCCCCCATGTCCCCCACTCCAAAACTGCTGTGACAGCGCGCTGTGCAGACCCGACAGCCAGGAAGCAGATTGCCTTGAACCCCAAGTCTTCTTAACAAGTCAGGCCTCTTTGGGGAAAGCTCTAATAGTCCAGGTTAACTCAATCCTCTGCCTCCTGCTGTCTCAGCCCAATCCCCTATTAAACTTACCTTCTCCTGGTTCAATGAGCACCTGGGGCAGAAGCGCTATCACTAGTACTGGGGATGGTGTCTGGGAGGGATGGAATAATAGAATCCCCGCCTCCCCACGACCCCCAGCTCTGCAGACAGCCCCCAGGGAGGCCCTAGAGAGCCCCTGAGGACTGGGGAGCCACCTGGGAAAGCTTACAGCCAGAGTGCCAGGGGAAGGGCGCTGGCTGCACGGTGCTGCTGACAGCAATAATTATAGTGATAATAATAATGATATTAGCTGATATTCATCGAGCCTGTACTGAGAGCCAGCCCTGGTGGGAAGCTCTTTATAGGCATACTCGTTTAATCCCACTAAGCCTTCTGCAGTACAATTGTTATTATTCCTCATTTCCCAGGCAAGAAACAGAGAGGTTACTGACCAGCTCTGGGCCACACAGCAACAGAACCAGGACTGGAAGACCCATGGGTGTACTTTTTGCATTGTTAACCATTAATGATGAAGCCTTTTGCTAGGGGACCAGGGGCATCTCAAGGTTCCCCTTTCTCCGAGGGACCTCTCAGGGCCTCACTTTGCTTGTCTGAAAATGGGGGCAGTGACCCTGCTGCAGGGAAGCAGTGTGGCTACAGGGACAGAAGCGCAGTAAGGCTCCTGGGTCTCAGCCCCTGCTTCCCCTCCCTCTGTATTGACCTGTGACATTCTGGAAGGCAGGTCCTCGCTCCCAGATTCTCCCACAGTGCCTAGCACAGTGCTGGCTGCACAGTGGGTGCTCCCTCAGGGCTCCCCTGGGTAGTGGAGGGATGCTGCTCTAGGATTACCATCACCCTCAGGCCTGAGGCTGTCAAAGCCTCAGCTGGGGGCCCCTCTCCCTATCCCTATCCCTATCCTCCCTCTCCCTCTCCTCCTCCCTCTCCTTGTCTGACTTGTGGAAGAGCAGGAACTCAGGGTCCCCATTCTGCCTCTTTGTCTCCTTGATGTGTGTCCCAGGAAAGAGAATTTACTTCCAGAAGGTTCTGTCTCTCAATGTAAAGTGGGGGTAGTGGTACTGAATTCCTAACTCGGGTTGGTTACATAAGGGAATGACAAGCATGTAGCATTGTGTCTGGCACATAGTAGGTGTCAATTAGATGGTTTCCCTCCCCCTTCCCATCTGTCTCCTTTATTCATTCCTGGTTCCCTGGAATGGGGCTTGGGCTGTGTGTGTGTGTGTGTGTGTGTGTCCATCCTTCTCTCTTTCAGCCTACAGTTTCATTCCCTGAAATGCATAGGAACTGTTTTCTAGAGCCAGGCTGGGGCAGCCCGGGGAAGCATGAGAAGAACCTAGGAGCTGCATACCTCCCAGTGGCGTGTATAGAGGGGCTGGGAGGGGAGCAGGGCATGTTTTTGTGGGTGTGTCTCTGTGTGTGTGCGCACACTGGTCAGCACCTCTCTTGGGCAAGCGAGGAGCCATTCCCAAGGGCCCAGACTCAAGGCTGACTTAGTTTCCCTCCTTGGCCTGTCTCTATCCCTTCTCTTCCCCTATAGTACTCCTTGGGTCTGAGGGGAGACACAGGCTGTGAGGTCAGCCTGCCTGCCACCCTCCCTCTCTGCCCTTGTCATTACCTGGAGCGGGTGAGGGGGGAGGTCTCCTGTTCCCACAGTGTGTCAGCTCCAAACAGGCAGAGACTAGCAGGCCCTCAAAAGGTACTTGTTGAACAACTTTCTTTTATCTACCAGCTCCTGAGAATGGGCTGATGTATTTTGTATTCAGTTCACACACACACACACACAGACACACACGTACACACTATTACAAGGATGTCTCACCAGGTATAACTGCTGTGCCTGGGACTCAGACAGGAACTCCTGGAGATGAGTTCCTGTCCTGAGGAGACACAAGACATCGGGATTGTCTGCCAGGCACCTGGCATGAAGCCTGCACACAGTAGGGCTTGCTTGACGGGCTATCCCTGTTAGTCTGTGACCCGCTGTCCCTGTTAGTCTGTGACCTGGCAGACCAGGACTGGTGCTGAGCCGGCCTTGGAAGCAGAGCTGGAGAGGTGGTGATGGCTTCAGCTTCGGGCACTGCAGAGTCCCCAGGATTGCACGCCCACTACGAGCCAGGCTCGGGGCAAAACACTGTCTATTATCTTGTTTAATTTTGGCTGGAGGATTGTGGAAGAGGTCCAGCTGGCCTCTGGGGTGGGGGCATGCCAGGTCTGAGCTGACGTCTGGAGGAGGAAAGCCCGGAGTGGAATTTGGGACAATGAGTCTGGACATGAAGTTCGGAGATCAACCACACAACAACCTAAATAACCCTAAAATCAGAGCTAAGAAATCCAGCATTATCCTTTCTGTCAGAGAGGATCAGAGTCTGTGGGTACTTATTTAGATGCAGATCCTCAGGCCCTTCTGGCAGAGATTTGGATTCAGTAGGGTTGATGGGGAGCCCAGGAACCTGCATTTTTTAGTGCATTTCCAGAAGATGAATTCACCCTGTTTGTGGTGTGGATGGCAGCTGAGGGGGCTGCTGCCTATTCCAGGGGATCTTCGGACTCCTCCCACAGCAACCTGGTAGGCATCAAAGCCATATCCGATTTCCAAAGGGGGCCTGAACACAGAGAAGCTAGGCGCCCTCCCTTGAGTGACACAACATTAAGACCCAGGCCGATACTGACTAACACTGACTAATAACCTTCGTGTTCACTGACTGCTGTTATAATAACCTTCGTGTTCACTGACTGCTGTTCTAAGCCTGCTCAAGGAGTCCTTCGTCAAACCCTCAGAACGACCCACCGCATCCTCGCTGTTGCACAGAGAGATGGAGGCAGAGTGTGGGTTACGGTTCAAGGCCTCACTGCTGGTAAAGAACTGAAGTGCGGTGGGGTGAGGAGGGGAGGAAGTGAGGCTGGAGAGGGCCTGCCCCAGCATATTGGAAGGAGCGATGCCCTCCCGTCTCCTGCCTTTGGTGCGAGGACGCGGGTGGAGCTGAGCCTGCGGCTGTGCCTGTGAGCAAAGGCCAGAGGCGGGGGTGGAGTGCGGAGCGGAGCAGCCGGGAGGAGGAGGGTGGAGAGCCCGGAAGGCGTGCAGGAGGAGGCGGCGACGCAGAGTCGCGTAGCGGCGGCCCGAGGCTGTTCATCCATAGCGGCGGCACTCCGGCCGAGGCAGGTCCTGGGCCTGGCGGGCGGCGGGGTGTCTCCGCCCAGGAGACGAGTCCCAGGCTGGTCCACGCGGTGTACCCGAGGCCCCTACTGGGCACGGCGCAGCGGCGAGGCTGGAGCCAAAGCCGGAGGGGCGGGGGAGGAGGACGGAAGGGGCTGGAAAGCCCACACGGCCTCCGCCGCCCGGTCGCCGCGGGGTCCCATCCCGGCCGCCAGCTGCTCAGCGGAGCCCTAGCCCCGCGGCGCCGGCCCGGCCGCGTTGGCCGGGTTTCCACCTTACTTCCCTGTACTTAGAATTTGCAGCCGCATCTCCCGGCGCTCGAAGCCGATTTCACGGCCTCTGGGCTCGGCGCTGTGCGCGCGATCGTAAACCGGCCCGCGCCCACGGAAACTAGGCCGAGGTGGGCGACCGAAACGTGGACCCGTCGAGGCCCCGTGTTTTCGATGGGGTGTGTGGGTCAGGTGGGTGTGGGCCAGATGGGGTGCGCCTCCGAACTGCCCTGGGGGAGATGGGCGGGGATGCAGGCGTGGCTATTCGTGTGCAGAGTGGCCCCCCAGCTTGAGCCAGCTCGGGCATGCACGTATGTGTTGGCCTGTGTGCCTACAGGGGCCCCTTTGGGCTTGTTTGTTTGGGTGTGTATGGGCTATGGTCCGCAGTGAGCAGGGGACGGTGTGTTTCTGTGAGTGTGTTGACCTGTTAGGGCAGACGCCCCAGTGTCTGGTTCTGTGGGCAGCTGGGTCCAGTACCTCAGGGTCTGTGTGTACACGTGTGTCTGAGGGAGAGTGAAACTCGGCGGGGGGGGGTTGGTTGCTGTCTGGGTGTGCCCGTGGGTGCTGGTGTGTGTGTGAGGTTATAGTGTGTAGCCCATCCCTGCAGGGTGCCTCCCATCCCTGCTGGCCACTGGGTGCAGGGTCCTGTGAGCCCGGTAGCTGGGGGAAGAGTGTCCCTCCGGACCTGGAGCTGGAGCTAGCTGGCTGCTTCCTTATCCGCTCGGGCTGGGGGTGGTGGATTTGAGGCATCGCTGGGAGGACGGATGGGAGGGGGGTGGCCAAGTGTGTGTTTCTGTTTCATTGCTGCCGCTGGCTGTCAGCACGCGGTGGGTCTACAATATGTTTGTGAATGGCCGTGTCGAGGGGGCCGAGGTGTGAGCCAAGCCCCGCGGCGCCGGCCCGGCCGCGTTGGCCGGGTTTCCACCTTACTTCCCTGTACTTAGAATTTGCAGCCGCATCTCCCGGCGCTCGAAGCCGATTTCACGGCCTCTGGGCTCGGCGCTGTGCGCGCGATCGTAAACCGGCCCGCGCCCACGGAAACTAGGCCGAGGTGGGCGACCGAAACGTGGACCCGTCGAGGCCCCGTGTTTTCGATGGGGTGTGTGGGTCAGGTGGGTGTGGGCCAGATGGGGTGCGCCTCCGAACTGCCCTGGGGGAGATGGGCGGGGATGCAGGCGTGGCTATTCGTGTGCAGAGTGGCCCCCCAGCTTGAGCCAGCTCGGGCATGCACGTATGTGTTGGCCTGTGTGCCTACAGGGGCCCCTTTGGGCTTGTTTGTTTGGGTGTGTATGGGCTATGGTCCGCAGTGAGCAGGGGACGGTGTGTTTCTGTGAGTGTGTTGACCTGTTAGGGCAGACGCCCCAGTGTCTGGTTCTGTGGGCAGCTGGGTCCAGTACCTCAGGGTCTGTGTGTACACGTGTGTCTGAGGGAGAGTGAAACTCGGCGGGGGGGGGTTGGTTGCTGTCTGGGTGTGCCCGTGGGTGCTGGTGTGTGTGTGAGGTTATAGTGTGTAGCCCATCCCTGCAGGGTGCCTCCCATCCCTGCTGGCCACTGGGTGCAGGGTCCTGTGAGCCCGGTAGCTGGGGGAAGAGTGTCCCTCCGGACCTGGAGCTGGAGCTAGCTGGCTGCTTCCTTATCCGCTCGGGCTGGGGGTGGTGGATTTGAGGCATCGCTGGGAGGACGGATGGGAGGGGGGTGGCCAAGTGTGTGTTTCTGTTTCATTGCTGCCGCTGGCTGTCAGCACGCGGTGGGTCTACAATATGTTTGTGAATGGCCGTGTCGAGGGGGCCGAGGTGTGAGCCCCTGCCTGCGGGGGAGGGCCAGGAATACCATCTGGGCTGATGAGGTGTGGGGCCAGGCAGAGAGGGGCCTCCGCGGGACGGGATGAGTCTATGCATGTGCACGTGTGCACACAGATGGAGGGCAGATTCAGCATGTCTGTCAGGGGTTTGTGAGTCTCTGCAGGTGGAGGTCAGGCAGGTACGTTGCTCTAAGGGTGTGTGAGCAATGGGGCAGAGACGCTACACCTGGCAGAGCACAGGTGGGGGGCCACAGGGGCGGGTGCCGGTCCTCGCAAAGTTATGAACAGAGATGTGCTGGGGTAGGAGAGGGTGCTTGTTCCCTGCGGCAGAGAGGAAGAGGCCCAGCTGTAAAAGGGGGCGGGCCCAGTCTGTGTTGGGGTGACTAAGAAGAGGGTGGTGTGGTTGGAGGGGTGTGCGTGGGTACTGGGCATCATGTCAGTGTGAGGTGCGTGTGGCCATCCCCACTTGGGTGTGTGTCTGTGATGGGGAGTGAGGTGTGGGGCTGAGACCATGACTTAGGAGGACCCTCCAGGCTGTGGGCCCAGCTAGGAGTGAAGGACATGGGAAGGGATGAGGTGGGTGGGAATGGGGGCCCTTCAGCTCCCAGAAAATCTCTCCATCTGTTGTTTGCACCTCCTGCCCAGGGGCCACGGAGAGATTGAAGAAGCCTTGTGGCCCCCGCCCCTCCTCTCTTCTCACCCCTGCACCTTGTTGGGTAGGGTAGGGAGTTCCCTTCCTCCGTCTGAGTCTCGAGCCCCTTCCCCTCCCTGTCTCTTGCCCCGTCATCTTTCTGGCTCCATTTCTCTGCTCTCATCGCCCCATCTCTCTGCCTCCATCTCTCTCCATCTCTGCCTCCATCTCCTTCCACTCCTTCCCTCCCTCTTCTCACACTGATATTCATTTGTGGTATACTCGGTTGCCATGGGAAACCTAAGAAAGAAGTGAGTGTACCCTTCAAGACTTCAGCATTTTTCCCTCCTCCCTCCCTCCTGCTGTCCCCCCTCTCTCCTCTCCCTCCCTCCCCTTTCTCCCCTTGCCTCCTCCTCCTCCTCACAGAAGGAGAGGACTTGGGTGAAGAGCTGCCGCACCTGAGACCCCACTGCTGCCACCGCCGCTGCTGTTGCCGTGGGGACCTGCCCGAGACCAGGCCAGGGACAGAGCTTCGCGGGTCAGAGGAGCTCCTTCCACCTGCAGAGATCTGGTAAGAACAGGGTCCTGCTCACGGTGTGAGAGTGTGTGGCTGTGTGTGGTCACGGCTCACGTGACCTGGCCTTGGAAACCCGTGATGTGGCCCGGCCTCTGCCTCCTGTTCCCTCGGCCCTGCCCCCAGCTGCAGGCACCCCCCGCTCTGCTCCCCCCCAGCTTCCCTTCCCCAGGCCTGTGAGGCAGCTGGCAGAACGGTGGGTCTTTGAGGGGCTGGGCCAGTCCACTGGGGAGGGCGGGGAGGAAGCCCCTGCTGGCTCAGAGATCCCACTCCCACCCTGTAGCCCAGCTGAGAGCCTGAGCTGGGCCTGCCTGAGCCCTAGCAGGGCCAGGGGCGTCTGTACCCCAGCTGAGGGTGGAAGGACTGGCTTCCAGGGGATGGCCTGGAAGATCATGGCCTCTTCTGCCTCGGGTGGGGGCCTTTCTGTGTAGAGAGGGGCAAACTGAGGGGCTGGGAGTGAGCGAGGAGCAGAGAAGTGCTGGAGGCATCAGAACCAAGCCAGATCCAGTGTCACTGAACTTGGAAGGAGGCAGGGGAGCAGTTTGACACTAGGAGGCCACAGGCAGGGCAGCCGGCAGGAGCTATCCCAGCTGGGGCTTGTGGCGGCCCTGGAGAGGAGAGGCCAAGCCTGTCACTGTCACCGTGGCTGTGCTGGTGGTGGCCACGTGGAGGGAGTTGTTGTCCAGGCAGGGTGCTGAGTGATGGTGGTTGTCGTGGCAAGGGAGCTGCCTCTGTGGCATTGTGGTCTCCATGGAGAGAGGAGGAGACAGAGGGAGAAGCCTGACTGGGCTTGGTGTTGGTGGTTGCTAAGGAGAGGGAGATGTTGTCTATAAGATGCGGTGGTCCCCATGTGGAGGGGCTGTGGCTGGGCAAGGAGTTGGGGTTGCCCAGGGGAGGGCTGGTGTTGGGTGCTCTGGAGGGGGCTTGTGCAGGGAGGGAGTGGGGGTGGTGGGTGCTCCATGGAGGACCAGAGGAAGGGACGATGCGGGAGGGGCAACTGCTCCGGTCTTGGTGTTGCTGGCACAGGCTGAAGGAGGGTTCTTTGGGGGCAGGAGTGAGGCACCGTGGGTGGGTCTGAGCTGTGCTCTCCACTCCCATTGCTCATCCTGTCCTGTCCAGACCAGACTGCGGCCCCTGCTACACCCCTGGCCTCCCTTCTCCCATGGCCTCCTCTTGCCAGGCCTCTACCCACCTCGTGGCCCAGTGCTCCTGCCTCTGCTCCTTGAGCCTTCTCCCTCTTCAGGGCCTCACTCATCCCTCATCTGGACACGTCCTCCCTGCTTGTCCCCAGATGACTTTGTCCCTATCCTTCGTGTTTGCTGAGCTCTGGGAAGCCCAGCACTGATGCTTGCCTTTGAGGTATCAGAGAGGGGAAGAGACTCGCCCAAGGTCACACAGCACAGATGCCTTGGAACTGGGGTTTGATCCTGAGTGCCTGCTTCCCCAAAGGTCCAACTTTTCAGGCCTAACTCCTTCCTCCAGAGCCTCCCAACCCCATTCAGAGTTGTCTCTCTTCCCTCAGTACCCAGATATTCTCCAGAAGCACACATTCCATTTAAATGTCACTAAGAGGCAACACTAAAGAGCACAGAGTTTAAATCCTGACTCTGTGGCTTACAGCTGTTTGAGTCTGTGCCTCAGTTTTCCCTTCTGTAAGATGGAGATGATACATGTGCCTCTCAGGGTTGCTGTCCCTTGAGATAACTTCTGGGATGCCCTGGTTCCTGGCATGCAGTAGACTCTCAGAAAGTTGTAGCTACCACCATTATCATAATTCCTTTAAAGAATGACTTTTAAATGGTTTTCCTACTTGCCTGGGGTGGACAGGGTGACTTCTTACCAGAGATCTGCCTCATTTTGTCCTTGTCTGTGCTCCTGGAGCAGCGGAGGTGCTGACCTGACATCAAGGAAGCAGGAGGCCGGGCCTGGCTGTCAAGTCAGGATGGAGGCTGATTCCCTGTCCGGTGCTCCAGGCTGACTCCCTGTCTGGTGCTCCCTGTCAGGTACTCCCTGCCTGCTGGCTCCAGGGGCCTGGGCGTGCACTTTAATCCTGTGGGCCTTGTACCCCAGCTGTGCCGGGGCACCGCAGCCCGTTGGCTTCCTCCCCAGGGCCCGGGGTTCTGAGCCAGCTCAGCCACCCCTGGCTGGTGGTATCCTGGAAGTATCGGGGGAAAGCTGTCCTGTTAACCCTCTTGGCACCACCAGAGACAAGCCAGGCAAGGGACTGAAAAAGATATACAAAGAGGGACATCTGAGGGGTCTGGGAAGTGACCAGCAGGATGTCTCTCCAGTGACAGAGATGAGTTCAGATCCTGCCTCTGCCACTGTCTAGGTGGGTGGGCCCTGTCTAGGTGGGTGGGCCTGGCAACTTTTCTCTGCCTTTCTGGACCTCAGTTTCTTCATCTGTGGAATGGGCATAGTGAGAATCATTAGATCACCTTGACGATGTGAGGCAGGGGAGTGAAGTTAAAACACACAGGGAGGTGTTTCCTGGAGTGGCAGCTGCTCTTTCTAGAAACTGTCAGCCTTCTTCACCTTTCAGGCTGAGTTGGGTAAGAGGGGAGGGAGTGGTCCTGGGTGGCCCCAGATGACAGAAGTGGGCCCAACCAGGTAGAGACCTCTGTTAGTCACAAGAGACTTGGTAACAGTCAGAGCTGTCTTCGGATGGGGTGGAGGAGGAACCGAGTGTTCTAAGTGCAGTGGGACCAGAGAAGACTGGCAGGGGCAAAAGCTGAGGATTACAAGACCCAGGTTCATGTCCTAATGTTGCCCTTTATGGGCTGTGGGATCTGGGGAGCCTCAGTTTCCCCACTTGCAAGATGGGAGGAATAATAATGGAATAAGGGTTCTGTTAAATGAGTTCAGATTTGTGGAAGAGATATAGGAGTCCCTTGAATCCTCACGGCATCTCATTTTCCAGAAGCAGAAAGAAAGCAAGGTTCAAGAAGCTTAAAGGGTTCATAGCAGTAATACTGACATCTGCTCTCTACCGATTTTCTGCTGTGTGCCAGGCATTTTCCCACATGCTCCAGGTCTCATTGAATTCCCCAGCCTTTGCACTTGCTGTTCCTTCTACAGGAGTGACTGTTCCTTCTGTGCCCATTGCTGCTCCTCAGGCTTGTGGTATGGCCGTCTCCTGTTCTGGCTCATTGTCAACTCTTCAGGGAGCTCCCCCCACCCCTACCCCCTGTTCATTGTTCTGGTTCTTTCTCTCTGTTTCCTTGTAACCCTAATGCAGCCTATACTATTTGGTTTACTTGCTTGTTTATTATCCTTGGGGCTTCTCCAATGGCTCAGTGGTAAAGAATCCTCCTGCAGTGCAGAAGACACAGGAGATGTGAGTTCAATTGCTGGGTCTAGAAGACCGCCTGAGGGAAGGCATGGCAAGCCACTCCAGTATTCTTGCTTGAAAAATCCTATGGATAGAGGAGCCTGGCAGGCTACAGTCCAAAGGGTCGCAGAGTCTGATGTGACTGAGCTGCTGAGCACTTATTATCTACCCTCCTACTGCCGTAGAGTATCAGCTCCATGAAGGTAGGAGCTTTTTCTGTCTTGTTCCCTGCTCTGTCCTTAGGGCCTTGAATGCGGCCTGGCACGTAGCAGATGTTCAATAAATACATGATGACAGCGTGGCTGGGTAACCTGCCAGCTACCTTGGAGGGTCAGCTCATCATCCGCATTTTATACACGAGGAAAGTGGCTCTAGGGAAGGTTGGTAGTTGCCCATGGACACACAAACGGAAGCAGGTGGCAGACCTGGCACTTGACCCCAGATTGGGCTGATTCTAGGTCAAGCCCTTTTCCTGCTATATCACACCTCCTTGCTGTGGGGAGCTTTGCATTTTTTAGGGTATAGAGTTTAGACTTTACTCCGAAGACAGAGGCAGAATCACAGAAAGACCTTTAAGTAGGGAGGGTTCCTGCCTGAAGGAAAAGATTTTGGTAGCAGCCTGAATCATCAAAAGAGATCAGTTCAGCTGCCCACTAGCAGTGTGGCCTTAGGCAGATTAATCACTTTGTGTCTCAGTTTACTTGTCCATAAAATGGGGATACTATCTTGGCTGATCTCAGCTAGCTTCTGGGAGGCAGTGGGCTTTGAGCTTTGGTTTGCAGACTTGCCTCCACAGTCCCCTCCCCAGGGTGGGAAAACAGCATCTGCTGAGTCACCCCAGTCCCTAGAGGCCCCACTGCCAGCCCTGAGGGGTTTGAGATTTTGAGTTCTGAACAGAGGACTTTTTCTGTGCTTGGGACGGCCATTTTCTGCCCTAGCAGCCTGGTCTCTCTAGTTCCACTCCACGCCTACTGCCCTTAGAAAAAGAGGGATCAGAGAGGAGAGAGGTTTTAATTGAGCACCTACTATGCACCAGGGCCTTTCCTGTGTGTATGCCCTTTCACAGTCGCAGCAGCCCGTGCAGAGCAGGTCTGTTATACCCATTTTCCAAATGCCCTGACTCAGGCTTGGGGAAGTCTTCCACAGGGCAAGAGCAGGGATTTGAACCTAGGTTTGGAGGCTTCTGTCCCCTCTGTGTTGGAGGAGGGGAGAGAGTGAGGAAAGTGCCTGGGGTGGGTCTGCTCTGGGGTTCCCTGGAGAGGGCTGTTGGTATCGGCCCTCCAGGATGGGAGCTTAGCGTGGCCCTGATTCCAGAGGCTGGACCTCAAGGGGTTGTGAATGGGCAGACTGCTCCCACCAGCCCATCTCCCCCCCTTCCCAACGAGTGCTGGCAGCCTCACTCACCCCGAGAATAGATCTAGCCTTGTGTGTGGTTATCCCAGTGTCTCACTCAAGACCCCGTTTGTTTGGGGAGGAGAAAGTGGGGTCTGTGGTACCCAACAGAGGTGGGATTCATGTACAAGACAGGGGAGGGGGTAGCCTGCCTGGTACGGGCCAGGCCTGAACGGGTGCCAGGGGGCAGTGAGAGGAGGGGGCGTGGTCGTGGTCTGAGGTCTTGTTTGGGGCAGAGCCTTGGGCCGGGGGCTCTGTGGATGGAGGTGCAGGAGGAGGGGGTGGGAATCCCACTCTCATGACTCCTGGTCTGAAGGAAGGAGAGTGTGGTGGCCCTGTCCTCTGGGAGCCTCAGGTCTTAGGGGAGGTGGGGAGAGGCCAAGCCACCAGGATCGTTGTCTGAGGGAGACACAGCCCCAGTCTGAGGGTGGAAGCACTGTGGGTGTTTCTGGAACCATCTGCTTTCTGAGTGCAGGAAGAGAGGATGGTCCAACTGAGTGGAGTTTCCCTGAATTCTGGGAAGACTTCCTGGAAGAGGTGGTCCCTGAGGCTGAGAAGGGGTTGGATTCAAGGTAGGGCCTGCAAGAGGGCCTGTTTTGTGGTTGGAAGCAAGGCCTGGTGGATTAGGTCCTGATTCTGAGTGGTCATGTGTGCCTGAGTCTCAGTTTGCTTATCTGTGAAATGGGGACACTGCTGGGCTCCTGGAGGGGATGGAATGAAATGGGGCTGGAGGGAGGAGCACAGAGTAGGCCCACAGGGCTGTTGGGAGTTGAGTGAAGGGTTCCAGAAGCTGCCAAAAGCCCATTCCCCCACCCTCTGCCTCCACTCGTGGTCACAGCTCCGCTAACCCGGCTTCGAACTTTACAGGCATAAGAGGGAGGGCAGAGTCTAGGCTGAGTTCTTAGGTGGAGACAGGGCTCCTTCCTGCCTCTGACTTGCTATGTGACTCTGCCTGGTCCTTCACTCTTTCTGGACCTCAAGGGTAGATTTGGGGCCAGCTGAAGACCCTGAGCATCCTAGCAGGAGACAGACCACAGAAAAGGGTTAGCAGAACAGAGCAGGTACCCCAGGCCTTGGTGGCTCAGGGGCCCTGGAGCTCAGCAGAGCCTGGGGGAGCAAGGCTTTTCTTGCATTTTCCAGACACTCTGGGGTTCTGGCTTAGGGACAGCAGATCAGAACAGAGAAACTCCTGGGGCTGTAAAAGGGGGTGACACAGAGGTTGAGCATGTGGGTTCAGGTTTTAGGTCTTCTTCCGATTCTACCCATAAGTGCCTCAGTATTCTCACCTATAGAATGGAAATAAATATAGTAACCACCTCATAAGGCTGATGCTATAAAGTGCTTAGCCCTGTGCCTGGCATACAGTGAGTACTCAATAAATGCTAACTCTGCTTCTTGGGTTTCCTGGGAGCAGGCAGGCAAGGGCTTCATGGCCGTTCCAGCCACAACCTTTCAGGCTGTTGAGGACAGGCGGTGGCTTGTGGAATCCCAAAGCCTGGGATGCCAGGGCAGGAAATGTGGGGGTGTCTGCCACTGTAGCTCCTCCCACTCTCCCCAGTGCCTGCTGAGCAAATGCTGTGGAAAGAGATAATGAGTTTTGGAGTAGGCAGCATTGATTCCATCCCAGCTCATTCATCCGCTTGCTGGCTGCCTGGCTCTGGGCAGATCATTTTCTGAACCTTAGTGTCTCCATCTGTAAAATGGGATCAAAGGCTTTTATGAGGATCAGAAGGCAGCACCCATCCACTCCTGTGCTGACGCTGTTGATACCTACTGCCGCCCATCCTCCTCCTCCTCTTCTGCTTACTGATTTGGTGCTGAGGTTGTTGGCAGGTGAGGGGCTTTGGAGATGGAACTCCCATCTTGGTTGAGATGGCATCTGACCCAAAAATTCTGTCCTGGACTTGGGAGGGAGCTTGAGGTGGGAGCTGTCTTTGGAGACCATCTGGGTCTCCAAGGCAGCTGCAGATGCTGAGGGCCCTGGGGACAGTGGGGAGGTGGGATTTGATGGGGAATCAGGACCCTACAACTCTGGAGGTTTCCAGCTAGAGATCTGCATGAACACCTGCACCCACGGGCAGGCTGATGCCCACAGAGGCACTGGTCCAGGGTCACCCTGCCCTGAGTGGCCGGGCTTGGAGGCAGAACATGGTCTGGCAACTTCTAGCTTGGGCACTTTCATTTTCCACGGCACCTCCGAGCCAGGCTGAACTGGCTGCAGGTGGAACAGGGTCACCCAGGGCCTGGGCTGAGCTTTCTTAGCTCGGCCTGTCTCCTCTGTCAGTATCTGCCCACCCTCTGGCCTGCACCAACCCCCAGCAGCCTGACCTTCCCTCTCTGTTTGGGGCAGCCTTCGTATCCTTCCCTCAGCCACCTGAGGGAGACAGATGAGCTAGAGCCGGGCGTGCGTGGGTGTGAGCACACGCACCCGGAATGGTTTCATGTGTTTGCAATGTGTTGGAGCGTGTGCATGTAAAAGGGCGTGTGAGTGTGTGCACCCTCTTTCTAACTAGGGGCCTGACACGTGCTCTGGGACAGCTGCTGCCCCTGCATCACTGGGGGCCTTGCCCATGTTTCCGGGTACTACAGATACTGAACACCAGCCTTTTGTCAATGGGATTCGACTTGCTGTCTCTACTCAGGAGGCTATGACTGCGCGCTCCAGGCATCTCCCCTTGGGCACAGTGGGACCCATCCCGATCCACCTTGGCCTGGGGTCCCCTCACACGGCTGTCCATGTTATGGGTGATGGGGTCAATTACAGTTTTTCTACCTTCAGTAACAGTGCATGACTTCAAATCCTCACCTCTCTCACCTGGCCAGCTGCCCTGTGACAGCCGACTTCCCTGTGCCCTTGTTGTGGGGGTCTGCTGCCAGGGCTGAGTGCGGCCGGCTGTGCTCCACTGTGGGCTGAGGGGTTTAGGCAGGACCCCCATTCTGAATGGGTTTCCTTCCTGCAGGGCCCACTGGAGCCTGGGAAGCAGTGGAGTGTGGGGGTCCCAAGCCAGGAGGTCCCCAGCTGTCCCCAGAGCAGGATGCCCAGATCAAGATGGCTGTAGCAGTGCTGGGGGCCAAGCCACCCCTTGCCATCCCTACCAGCTGGGTCCCAGGACCAAGGGAAGCTGCTTTATGACCTGGCTGCCCAGGTGCCCTGAGTAGTCAGAGTGCCCGAAGCCTTCTGGAGCTGGGGGAGGGGCAGGTGGGTGAGTCCCAGCCCCCAGAAGGAGGAGATTCGGGAGGTGGGTACAGCATCTAGAAGCTTGACCCCCAGGCTGCACTTTCACCCCCAGGGATCAGAGTCTGGTCAGTCCCAGAACTTCTTTGTTCTCTTGACTGAGCTGGAGACACCTCAGTGCTGTCAGGAGAGAGCTGGGCCCAGGGTTTGAGTGTCGTCTCTACCCCAACCCTCAGTGGGACCCAGTTCTCAGGCTGCTCATGGAATCAGAGTGAGTCATTTATTCCTTTTATTTAACAACATCCATATAACATTTGGAGCTTCCCAGGTAGCACTAGTGGTAAAGAACTCGTTTGCAGGTTCTTATGCAGGAGACAGAAGATCCCTGGGTTGGGAAGATCCCCTGGAGGAGGAAATGGCAACCCACCCCAGGATTCTTGCCTGGGAAATCTCATGGACAGAGGAGCTTGGTGGGCTACAGTCCATGGGACCGCAGAGTTGGACAGGACTGAGTGACTGAACACACACACACACGTGTAACATTTAGCTTGTGCAGGCACTGTTTGAAGAACTTTATAAAAATTAAAACTCACAACAATCCAGCAAAATGCCATTATCCCCATTTTACAGATGGGGAAATCAAGGCCCCAAGAGGTTAAGGATTCTGCCCATGGTCACACAGGGAGTCAGTGGTGCGACTGGGATTGAGCCTGGGCCATCCGGCTTCCGGGGCTGTCCCAACTGCTTTGTTGTGTGGCATGCCCACGGTGGTCTGTAGAGGGCAGTGCTTGGTCCTCCTAGGCCAGCCTGGTCCCCTGGTCTGAGCATTGACAGTGGTCCAGGAAGCTGGTCCAGGAAGCTGGCACCCAGTAGTTGTGGCAACTTGGGATCAGGCCAGATTTGAGTGTCCAGTGTATCATTTACTGAGTAAGGCACTTGCCCTAGCCGAGCCTCAGTTGCTCCATATGTAAAACAGGGTAACTGTATCTACTTGGCAGGGCTGTTACGAGAATTTGGTGCAATGCGGCGTAGGGGGTACTCAGCACGTGGTGGCAGCTGTGATGGCCCCGTGACAGGGTGAGAGGGGGGCAGCTTAAGGGGTGCCCTGTGCCAGGAGAGGTGAGTGTGTGCCCTTGGGAGCCTGTGATTAGAAGAGGGTGGATCTGAGGGGATGTACCACCAGTCCCTCTCATCACTGGGGACACCTCCCACCTGGTGCAGCCAGCCCACCCGGGGCTGAGACACACAGAGACACACCCACCATGGAGAAACAATGGAGTGTCCTCTCCTGTGAGGGCTGGGGTGAACCCCGGAGACCCTCTGGTCCTGCTCCCTCGGTGTTGCAAATGGGAAACTGAGGCCCAGAACAGAGAAGGGATTTGTACTGGGACCCACAGACAGTTCAGATATCTGAAGTCATTGCTGAGCAGGGCCTTCTCTAAGGAATGCAGCAGCAACCCTTCCTACAGTAGCCCTGTCCCGGCCACACTGGTTCACATTCTGTAGGGTCTGTGCCCTACAGGGGACTTTTCTCCAGCCTGCGCTCTGTGGATCTGCTTACATCTGACTTCCCGGCTCGTCCACCACAGCGGGAGCCCTGAGCACAGGGACCTGGTCGATCTGTTCACAGCTGAGCCTGTATCCCTAGCACAGTGGTGCATACGCAGTAGATGCTCAGTAAGCAATGGTTGAGGAATAAGCGACCTTAGGAGTGATCCCTCCAGCACTGTCTCCTGGGAGAGTCTGAATTTCAGCGGGCAGTGGAGAGTTGCCCAGGGCCAAGCTGGGAACTGCAGCCAGGCCTCTTGGCTCCCATCCTGAGCCCTCTGTGCATTCGTAAACAGATGCAACAGACACACACACACATACACACACTCCAAAATGCACACATATTCTATGCCATGATTCAAAAGCTTCACGCTGATCATTGCTCAATTTTCTAGCTTTTTAGCTTTAAAGTGTCCATCTGTCCATCTCTCTGCCAAGGCCGTGGGCTGGACACCTACTGAGGCACCTGCTCTGGGGCCTCCCCTGCAGCCTGAGGCTGTCCCAGGAAGGGGCAGGGGTCCTGGAAGGGGGCCCTGGGAGAGTGTGATCTGTACCCCCGCCAAGGTACATTCCCTGCTGTGAACCCAGTGAATTCTGTGTCCCCTTCTTCCAGCCCCACCTTGAAGGCCCACCTGCCCAAGTCTTCTGGTCCCCGCACCCCAACACTGAGCTGTCTTAGGCTTTGGGGGAAGGGGTATCATTCCTGGGGGCCAGACTCCCCCTCTGCCTCCCCCGGGAAGTCTGCCCTAATGCCCGGGAGGATGGTAATTAGTATGAGGCAGGCTGATTAGCTCAGAAATTAAGTCTTTGTTTTCTTCACTCCCTAGTTTCCCTAATTGAGCAGATGCAGAGCGGGGGAGGGGGAGGGACTGCGGGGTTGGTACGGGGCTGGATGGGAGCACGCGTGGCTATGTGCTCGCTGCAGTGGTGGCAGGAGTGGAGGTGGGTGTGGTTGAGGGGCACAGTCGACTGGGGCGGCCTGGTGGAGGAATGCCAGGACAGGTGTGCTTGTGGATGGGTGCCCAGGCTGCAACCCCCTGGTGGTTGCATGGACCTAGGAGAGCAGGACACCTGGGACCCCCTCTGTCAGAGTTTGTCTATAATCATTCCTTCCTTCAGGTCTTCACATCCAAAAATTAATCATAACCGCTGCTTTTATTGAGCACCTACTGTGTACATTCCCGCGGCTAAATGCCTTTTGTGTATTTCCTTGCTCTATCCTCAGATGATGGTGCAGGTAGAGGACCCTCATTTCTTCAGGCTCAGAATCTAAGGCTCAGGGAGGTGAGGTGAATAACCTAAGGTCACACAGCTCAGAGCAGCCAGGGTAAGGTTCATACCCAGGCAGTCTCATGTGGCCCTGCCCTGGGCTGGGGGAGAGAGGATCCTCTGACCAGATGGTGGCCAGTCCAGGTCCTAGACACTATGGTGAGTGAGGCCTTTGTCCTTCTCAGTTAAATGGGGGCCAGTCCATCTACCTTCTTGAGTTGTGGGGAAGAGCAGTAACAGCAGCTGTATTGATGAAGACTAAGTGATGATTTATGTAGTGCTTTCTGGGTGCCAGGCAGGTGACATATGCTTTACATGTTTTCACATTCCATGCTGAGTGATCCCAGGAACCATGGTAGAGACCCTAATTACCCCATTTCACAGTCTCAAAAGCCAAAGTCCAGGGAGGCGAGGGGCCTCTTCTGGTCCTAGTTAATATGTAGAGGACCCAGGATTTAGCCAGGTGCCATCTGACTCCAGGCCCTTCCTCCTTGATGGTGGCTGTGTGTGGTCTAAAACTCCTGCGAGGTGCCCTGTGCCTGGCATGTGCTCAGCGAAGGTCAGTGGCCTCTACCCTCCCTGAAAGGGCTGGTTCCTGGAGAGCCTGTGTCTCTGGAGCTCAGCCTAAGGGTCCAGGGGATGGCCCTCCTCATAATATCCTGCAGGGTAGGTATTACTTTTACTTCCATTTTACAGATGGGGAAATTGAGGCTCAGAGAGGTGAAATGACTTTCCCAGGCTTTCAAGCTGGTGAGGTGAAGGGTCTGGGATTTGAACCTGGTTGATCTGGGTCCTGGTGCAGCTCAGTGGCAGGCTCCCGAGCATGAGTGTCAGCTCCCAGCTGTGTCCATCCCTGAGAGCTGATCCTGCCTGCCTGGTCTCTGGGTGATCCCTCTGCTTCCCTGGTTCCTCTTAGCAGCCGTGTACAGGGGATGCCCAGTTCTCATCCTTCTCTGTGCCCTGCCTCTGGCTGTTGGGCAATGGATGTGGCTACCTGCTGACTGGACATGTCTTTTGGGGTGTCCCTCTGGCCCCCAAAACTCAGCTTGTCTGATGCAGGCTCTTCCTCTCTCCTCCTGCCTTCTGGCCCGTTAGCTCCTTCTCTGAAGTTCCCTGTTCCAGTGTGGGCATTGCCGTCATTCAGCCAACCACTTCAGCTAGCCACCTGGACCTGGAAGTTGTCTCTGAACTTCACCCCTGGCCTTCCAGCCTGTAGGTCACCAAGTCCTGCGCTCCGATTATCCCATTGCCTGTCCTCCCTGCTACCCTTATCTGCATTGAGTCACCATCATGAGTCTAGACTATCGCAGCAGGCTCCTCAAAGGCCAGCTCTCATTTTCCCCAATTTATCCTGCACTCTTCTTTTGGCCTGGGCTCCCTAGCATGTCACTGGTTCCCTGTTGTCCTGGGGCTTAAGTCTAGGTTCCTTAGCCTAGCTTCTGAGACCTGCTGAACTTGGCCCAGCCACAGGGCTCCTGCCTCTAGGCTCCCTCTCCCTCTCCTATGCCGTGATCTTGTCTCCTGGCTTCATTCCAGTTTCTCAGAAGTGCTACCTTCCTATAACCTGGGTAGGCAGTTTGATCACCAGGATCACCCTCAGCAGAACATTCCCTCCCTTGCACTGGGGACATCCTTCTAATTCTAAAAGCCCTTTGCAGGAGCAGTTTTGCCCATTTTGCAGATGGGAAAGCTGAGACTCAGAAAGCTAAGCTGGCATCTGAAGCCAAGTCTCTTGCTGTGGAGCCTGTGTTCTCCCCACCTGTGTCCATGTGTGTGTGCATGTGTGTGTATACAGCAGGCACTGCTGTCTGCCCTTTGAGCCAGGCAGTGTTTGGGCTAGGATGAGCGCTGCCTCCCTGGGAGGAGGTCTGAGATTGTCTCTGGAGGCCGGAACCTGTCTCTTCCTGTTGAGGGTGGAGATGCTATATGCGAGCGTTGTGGGGGTGTCAGCCCCTACTAGCCCCCGAGACCACAGCCTCCCAGCTCCTCCCACTTCTCTCCCCTTCCTTCAAAATAAACACCCGCGAGCCCAAACCACCCATCCAGCCAAGGCACAGATGGAACCAGAGTTGAAATTAATTAGTTCTGTTGCCAAGGTAACTGGGATCCAGTCTTCTCTCTCTGGCCTGCCCTTACCTCCTAGGCCCCGCCCCTGACTCTCTTGGCCCCACCCCTCAAGGCCCTGGCCCCACCCTCTTCCCCAGCAGCAGCTGGTGGTGCCCTTGTGCCCTTGAAGAATCGAGGAGGGAGAGGATAGGTGTATCAAGGAGCTGGGTTCACGTCCCCACTCGGTCGCTCTTGGCTTGGAGGGAACGTGGACAAGGTCTTGAACCGCTGGGAACCACGCTGTGACTCTACCTACCTGGGGAGGGGTACCCTGGAATGGATTGGAGAGACTGGGAAAGAAAGGAAGAATGAAAGTGGCCTGAACTGGTGATGCCATTGAGACTAGCAGTGGGCATGTGGACTGCAGCAGCCGGTGTCCAGGGTCGGGAGCTGTTAGAGCTACAGCTGGCAGCAGCTATGGGGCCCCCTACCCTGGCCACAGGTTCTGACTCAGCTCTGCCTCCTCCATCCCGACCTTCCTGGCATCCTCTAAGCCTGCATCTTGCTGACTGGACACCAACAGCCAGGGTTGTGGTCTCCATCTTTTCTCTGTTGGTCTGTCCACCAGTCTACGTGCACTGTCTCTTCCTGGGTGAGCCTGAGGAAGTTACTTAGCTTCTCTGTGCTTCCACTTGTCTGGAAAATGGGCATAACAGCATCCACCTAGTGAGTATGAAAAGCCCCCAGCATGGCATTAATATTTGGTCTGTGCTAACCACTCGTTGCTTCTGTGCCTCTGCTGGCTGCGGGCCAGGGGGTGCCCTGTGAGAGGGGTTGTGAGGAGCACAGGGGACAGTGGTCCCACTTACTTCTTGGGGAAGTTGAGGATGGTGATCACAGCCACACTGTTGTTACGGCTCCCAGCCTTACCTCTCTGCTTTCTAGGATGGGCTCACTGTGTCTCGACACATTGCAGATGGGAAGATCAAGGCCAGCAGGGGTGAGGGACGGTGGTGGCAGTTGTAGCTAGTGCCTCAGGGGCTGTCCCTTCCAGTGTTGGCCCTGCTTCCTGGATCTTGCTAGTTGATGCTGGCTGGAGGATGGGACAAGCCAGGTCTTCAAAAGCCACGGCTTGAGTCTCCCTCTTTGTAACCATAGGGAATGTTCTTCTCCTGCCTGGACCTCAGTTTTCTCTTCCACAAAATGGGAGCTCATGGGGCTGTAGCTGGTGGTAACTGATTGGCGCTGGCTGGGGCCATGACTATTTAGGCTTTGTGTCAGCAGAAGGGGGCCAGTGTGGGCAAACGTGGTGCACTGTCTGGCTAGGGCCGTTCCTGGAAGTGCACTCAAGGTAGATGTTATAGAGGAGACCTGGGAAGAAAGGGCAGCTCTGACGCCCAGGCCCCATCTTTTGGAGACCCCAGTGCTGGGCTCTGCTAGGCTTGCCATCGTCTGGCTAATAGGCCATTTGCTCTTCCAGGGACGCCACCAGGGAAGGTGGCTCTTAAGCTGGCATGGTGAGGCAGGGGCTCTGGAGAGAAAACAGGCCAGGACTGGGGAAGGAAGTCCCCTTGGTTCAGCAGTCCCTCCCTCAGGGACTGTGGGTAAGTTGCTGCCCATCCGTGAGCCTGTTTCCTCATCTGTGAGTTGGGCCTATGATGTGATCAGTGACCCACTGGAAAAGCTTTTGAGAGGCATAAACTAGGGGTAGCTAACTCAGATGCCCATGGGGGCTTTGTCACAAAAGGTGAGCATCTGGGCTGAGGAAGACAGTAGGGTATGGTGGGGCCTGTGGTAAAGGCTCTGCCTCATAGCATCAAACTCAGATTTGCATCAGCTCTGAGCCCACCAACAAAGCCTATCCATGGGCAGCCAGCTGGCCCAGAAGGCAAACCCTGCAGATGGATTAACTGGAAGGGAGCTATTGAGCTCTTCTTTACATAATAACAAGGGCTGGCGTTATTGAGGAGTAGACTCAGCACGTCACAAGGATCACCATGTTTGATCCTCACACTGACCCAGAGGCCAGCTGCTTGCAAGCGGGCTTCCTACTTGGTAACTGAGCCAGTTAAACCAGAGAGGTTAAGTCAGAGCCTAAGATCACATACACACGGGGGAGGGAGCAGGGCCCATTCCCGAGACTTTGGTTTCCTATCTGGGGGTCAGAATGGGGGAAGGGAAAGGGCAGACCCACTTGGCAGGGAAAGCCCCAAAGATGTGGCTTTTCCTTTCTGTTGGAGAGGAGGCTGGGAGAAGGACGAAAAACAAAATTAAACAAACACAGAGTGTTGTGGAGCTGAGGAAGAATAACTTATTTTTTATGAGTTTGTTAGCATTTGTGAAGTTAAGTAAATAAAAATGTATGCCATTCATTTGCACGCATTCAAGGAAGGGTTCCCTGGACCCAGTGTGGTACCTGGACCCTCACCAGTCCCCCAGGGCAGTTGCCCCTCAGCTCACAGGAAGCAGCTGTTTTCTGGGATTTCTTCAGATCCGTTTCCTGATGGTCTACTGTGTGCCTGGCACCAACAGCTATGTCTGTCCTCACTGTGTCTGGAAGCAGCTGACCTGGATGCCATCAGAGTGGTGTGGCCCTTGGTTCAGAGGTTGAATGTTCTAACATAGTTTCTAGTCTCTCCGGGTCCTCAGAAGGTGCAGGAGGCCCAGAGACCACCAGCTTGGCTGCTCAAGAGCTGGGGGACCTGAGACATGTGGTTTCAGCTCTCCAGGCCTCAATTTTTCTCACCTGTAAAATGGGGACAGTAGTAGCAGTATCTACTCATCTGAGATGATGTTGGCTTGTGGGGCTGGCCTGCCCATATTAACCTGGCTGTTCGGGCCCCTTTCTTTCCGGTGGAGCTGGATGATCTGAGAACTGGCAGACCCCTTTTCTAGGAGGCCTTCCTAGAATCCCTACTGGGCCTCAGCTGCTTTCTCTTGAAGCCCCATGGCGCTCTGACCTTCTCCCTGAGCCGCCTGGTTCCTGCACTCCCACCTTTGAGAGCCTCCCGCTGTGAATGCCTCAGGGCAGAACCATGGTGTCCAGAGCGCTGAGAGGCCCTGCTCCTGGCCCAGGGCTTGAGAAAAGGTATTAAATGAGTCTGTGAAATAATTGACCTCAACCTCGTTTTCACTGCTTTGGAATGAATAGTCCCTTCCAGGTGTGTAGTGATGTGTGGTTTTACAGCACTTTCAGGCACTGCTGTCATTTGATCTCCACCTTTTGATCCCCACATCCCTTGTGCTCCCCTCACCCCCCAGCCTTGGAGAAGGGAGGTCAAGGACTGCAGTGAGGAAACAGGCCCAGGCAGGAGTGTCAGGATTTGAATCCAGTACTCATTCATTTGTTTTTGTTGCTGGAAAAGGCTGAAGGCAGGAGGAGAAAGGGGTGACAGAAGATGAGATGATCGAATGGCATCACTGACTCAATGGACATGAGTTTGAGCAAGCTTCGGGAGCTGGTGATGGACAGGGAAGCCTGGAGTGCTGCAGTCCTTGGGGTCGCAGAGAGTCAGACACGACTGAGCAGTTAAACAACCAGAGCTTGTCTATTTGGCTGTGTCAGGTCTTAGTTGCGTCACATGGGATCTTCGTTGCAATGCACCGACTCTCTAGTTGTGGTGCATGGGCTCCAGGGTGCATGGGCTTTAGGCTTTAGTCGTTGCTGTGCACGGATTTAGTTGCTTGTGGGCATGTGAATCTTAGTTCCCTGACCAGGGATCGAAACCCAGGCCCCTGAATCACAAGGCGAATTCAATCACTGGACTACCAGGGAAGTTCCTCATTTATTTGTTCATGGAAACTTTTGAACTCTTGCTCTGTGCTGGTTATTGGGGATCTTGGGAAGAGTAAGCCATGTCCTGCCCTTCAGAGGCTGAGAGGCTGCACTCAAAAAACAGGCGCAATGAGGGTCCAGGGTTAGGAAGCTGCAAACTCTCATTCTTTGGTTCACCCAGAGGAGCAAGGCGGCCTTCCCTGGGCCTGGAGCACACGAGTGAGGAGAAGGTGAAGACAGGAAGTCAGGGAGGGCTGTGGAGGTTCTTCAGGCCTGACGGGAGTCAGCAGGCAGGAGGGGGTGGCGGCAGGGAGGAAGGTGAGGGCCACAGGAGTAGTTATGTGAGCCATTGGAGGCTGGCGGAGGTGGGGAGAAGCGAGTGGATTCACATTGGTCATGGTTGGCTAATGGAACTTGTTTCCTCTGCCTCCGGGAACTCAAGAGGGAAGCAGCGTGTTTATTCGGCAGACAGTTCTCTAGCGTCTGGTGTGGGCTGAGCATTGTGCAGGGTTCTCGGGAATTGGGGGGTGAATGAGAACATTCCTTGCCATTAGGAATCCCACAGCCAAGCGGAAGGCAGATGAGGCTGACTGATGCCTGGGTGGGCTGGAGGGCTTCCTGTGGGAAGTGGCTTTGAGTCTAAGGAGTAGCAGGCAGGAGGTGGGAGTGGGACATGCCAGGCTGTGGCCATTTCAAGGGGAAAGGCCAAGAGGTGTTGGGTGAGAAGGGTAAGAAGCTCCCATGTGAGAACCTTGGAGTGGGGAAGGGGGTGCAGGAGTCTCGGCAGGCCCTGTGTCCAGGCAGGCCAGAGGAATCCAGATTGTGTTGTCTTCCAGCAAGAGGGAACCCACCGCCGGCTTTGAGAAACGGCACTGGGGATGATGCAGATCAGGACGGAAGGAGCGGGGAGAGCTGAGGAGCTGGGGAGGGGAGTTCTCCAAGATGCTCTTCTGGAGTCAAGCTGAGGAGTGGGAGGCTGGTATGGAAGAGAGGGGCTCAAGGGAGAGACCCAAGTGGGAGGAGTCAGGCAGGCTGTGGTGGAGGCACATATGTGCAGGCATGTGTGTGTGCATGTATGTGTGTGGGAGGCACGTGTGCACAGGCATGTGTGTGCACAGGCATGTGTGTATAGGTGTGTATATGTGCAGGCATGTGTGTTTGCAGGTATGTGTGGGAGAGGCATGTGTGCACAGGCATGTGTGTGCACAGGCATGTGTGTGTAGGTGCTTGTGTGTGCAGGCATGTGTGTGTGCAGGTATGTATGGGGGAGGCACGTGTGTACAGGCATGTGTGTGCACAGGCATGTGTGTGTAGGTGTGTGTGTGTGCAGGCATGTGTGTTTGCAGGTATGTGTGGGAGAGGCATGTGTGCACAGGCATGTGTGTGCACAGGCATGTGTGTGTAGGTGTGTATATGTGCAGGCATGTGTGTTTGCAGGTATGTGTGGGAGAGGCATGTGTGCACAGGCATGTGTGTGCACAGGCATGTGTGTGTAGGTGTGTGTGTGTGCAGGCATGTGTGTGTGCAGGTATGTATGGGGGAGGCACGTGTGTACAGGCATGTGTGTGCACAGGCATGTGTGTGTAGGTGTGTGTGTGTGCAGGCATGTGTGTTTGCAGGTATGTGTGGGAGAGGCATGTGTGCACAGGCATGTGTGTGCACAGGCATGTGTGTGTAGGTGTGTATATGTGCAGGCATGTGTGTTTGCAGGTATGTGTGGGAGAGGCATGTGTGCACAGGCATGTGTGTGCACAGGCATGTGTGTGTAGGTGTGTGTGTGTGCAGGCATGTGTGTGTGCAGGTATGTATGGGGGAGGCACGTGTGTACAGGCATGTGTGTGCACAGGCATGTGTGTGTAGGTGTGTGTGTGTGCAGGCATGTGTGTTTGCAGGCATGTGTGTGTGCAGGTATGTATGGGGGAGGCACGTGTGCACAGGCATGTGTGTGCACAGGCATGTGTGTGTAGGTGTGTATATGTGCAGGCATGTGTGTGCGCAAGCATGTGTGTGTATGTACAGGCATGTGTGTGGGAGGCACGTGTGTGTAGGCGTGTGTCTGCACAGGCATGTGTGTGTGGAGGCATTTGTGGGCAGAGTGGAATGCCGTGTCTCTGGACAGTAGCCTCATTGCAGGAGGGGTGTCGGAGGGCAGAGTTGCAGAGATGGGACCAAGCCCGATCTTGACTGTTGGGATAAGGGCCTGGGAGGCCCCAGAGGCTTCCGAGCAGAGAGGTGCTCCATGAACCTGGCTATGCTTCAAGAAGTTTCTTCATGCAGCTGTGCAGGGACTGGGCAGAGTCCAGGTCGTCTAGGTGACTGTTTGCCAGGCCACGGGACCCATCCGGGTAACTTTAGCAGGTGGCGATGGAGGGTGGTGGATCTCAGGAAAGGCTCAGAGGAGAAGTGGTATTTGATCCAGGCCACTGAGGGCGAGAGAGTTCACTCTGTGAAGGTGGAAGGAGGACCCAGCAGGTGGTTTCAGTGGAGATGGGAGAGGCCAGCTTATTCAGGATGCCTTTGAAGGATTAAAGGGAAGGTCTGAGCTGGAAAGGAATATCATTAGTGAGGACTCATCTCGTGCTGATCATTCTCTGCCCAGCGCTGCATGCCCAGCTCCACACTTATAGCTGCAAGGAAGATCCTTTGCGCCTTCATTTTGTTGTCTGTAAAATGGGGATATTGTAAGAATTTGCCTCTTGTGGGGCCACTTAAGGGAGTTAACCTACCTGTAGCCCAGCCTGGGAGATTCTCTGTAGTTATTGGCTGTGTCATTTCTGTCTCCTTTAGCACTCACAGCAGGCTTGCAGGGCAGCCTCCCATCCTCAGGGACAGATGAGGAATCGGCTCACAGAAGCTGTTCAGGCTCCCTGAGACCACACAGCTGGCAGGGGTACAGAGCAAGTGTCTGAACTGAGGGTGTGCAGGACCCCAGTCTTAGTGCTCTGTCCTCAGTGGCGTGGCCTCCTGGAATGCTTGGACTTGGGGTGAACAAGTCCCCTCCTTTGACTTTGAAAGCTACTGGATCTAGTGCAAGGAGAGTGGGCAGGAGTCTGATGGGCAGGTTCAAATTCCTGGCTTGGCCCTCACTGGCCATGAGGCTCCAGATTAGCTGCTTGTCCTTGATCAGAGCCTCAGTCTCCTCATCTGTAAACAGAGGCCCTGCGTGCCCAGATAAGAGCTGCTGGGTCTTCTTCAAGGTCAGCTACATCAGCCCCCCGGCCCAGGTGAGGCTCCCAGGAGGGGCTCTGTCTACCTTCTCTCCATTCCTCTGTTCCTCTGCCTGACCATGCTGCCCCAAGCAGGCTGGGACCATGGTGGACACAGGAGCCACAGCACTGGTTGAGGCCTGAGTGGTCATAATAATAATGACAAGGAGCTGGGAGGCCATGCTGTCATCAGTAATAAAAGCAGGCCCACTCAGCGAGTGGGGAGATGGGCAGGTGGGTAGGGACAGAGGGCTGGGAAGGACATGCCTGGGGGCCGTGTAATTCTTGTCCTTTAGTCCTCTGTAGTCTCCATGCCCCAGGTACTTCCTCCATGCCAGGCCCCTTGATGGCACTGAAGGGACACACTGTGTTGCCTTGACTTTCAGAAAGGGGAATAGTGACTGTCCCGTGGGGATACCACCTGGAGCTTGTGAGCCCAGGGGTGCTGTGGAATGATGAGGCCAGGCTTAGGGTTCAGGGCAGGCTTCCTGGAGGAGGTGGTGCCTGAGCTGAAGCTGATAGGGGTTCACAGTACTGGTGGCAGGTGGCAGGGAGAGGAAAGGGCCTTTGTCAGCCAGGGAGGTGGGCCAGGAGAGTGAGGAGGGGCTGGGGCAGGAGGTGGGGAAGGTATGGACTCCCCTCATGGAAACTTCACATGCCAAGAAGGCACTTGGGCCCTGTCCTCAGGACTGCAGGGAGCTCTCAGAAAGATTCTGAGGAAGAGAGAAAGTGTCAGGGCTGCCCTGTGCAAGACTCCCCCTGGCCGCCATGAGAAGGGGCTGGAGAAAAGCGGGACCATGATGGGCAAGGGGGTGAGTGCTGATGGCAGCAGGTCCTGGTGAGGTAGGGAGCAGAGGACACATGGGGGAGATGATTCGAGGATGGAGCTGTTGGCTGGTCTCATTATTCTTTTCCAGCAGGGGCAGGAGGAGTTTGTGATGGTGAGATCTGTGATCTGAGCAGGCAGGCAGGCAGGGTGGTGGTGACCTTGACTAAGAAGAGATGTATGCAGAAGTGGCTTGGGTGAGAAGATGACCTGGGGCTGAGCCTGGGGCCTTTCAGGGCACCTGGGGAGACATTTCCAACAAGCTAAAGTCCAGAATCTGGGGGACCAAAGGCATGCCCGAGGTCACCCTGGAGGGGGGGGGCCACACATAGGTGGATGGAGACAGAGCCTGGAGGGGCAGCAGCCTTTGGGGAACTGAGGCAGGAAGAGGGGCCTGAAGGAGAAAGGATGTGGCCGCCAGTCTTGCGCAAGACTCTCACCCACTCTGGACTCAGTTTCCCCACCCGTTACATGTCAGGAGCCCAGATGTGCTGAGGGGGCTGCCAGCTCTGACCTTCTCTCAAGTACCCCAAAGGGCCTGAAAGTGGATGAGGGAGGTGACTGAGGCAGGGGCGGGGGTTCCCCACACACAGTGGTTTTGATACAGAGCCCTGGAAATGATGCACTAACAGTTTGGCCAGAATTACTGAACACCTTTTGTGAGTCGAACCCCCAAGTTGGGGCCTGGGGCTGAAAGGGGACCTGTCCACGGTTCCCACCCTCAGCACTCACACTGGGAGTGCAGTGAAGAAGTACCCAGAAATCCACTGGTGTTATCCCACTTTTAGCAACCCCAATCTGTGAAAATTCAGATTCTGTCTTAAGAGAAATTAGAGGCTGGTTCACCTCCTGGAGGCTCAGATGGTAAAGCATCTGACTACAATGCAGAAGACCCAGGTTTGATCCCTGGGTCGGGAAGATCCCCTGGAGAAAGGAATGGCAAACCCACTCCAGTATCATTGCCTGGAAATTACATAGATAGAGGAGCCTGGTGGGCTACTGTCCATGGAGTCACAGAGTTGGACATGACTGACATTTTGGCCAACCCAATAACCCACAGGAGGGTTTTCCTAAATAGCCAAGATCCCAGGGCCTAAGTGCCGGGTCTCCTCTTGCCCGAATTCCGTCCTGGCCAGATACTTCTTTGCCCATCTTTGTTTCCTCTGCCCTGTGCTGGGAGTCCTCGTCCAGCCCTGCAGCAGGGGCTCATTCGCTGTGGACTGTCTAGTTGACAGGGTGCAGTCTCTTTTGGGGGTGCCCTGCCCCCTTGGGTCCTGGGCGGCAGGTCTTCAGAAGTGCCCAGCCCCCCAGTTAACCATCGTCTGCTCTGCTGTCCTCCTGTTGGCTTTTTGTTGCTGTTGACAGCAGGCAGACACCTGAACCCTGTTGCTCCCAAGCCCTGAATAAGACCCCTGCCCCTTCCCACCCAGGGTCCCTCACCCTCTGGTGATCCCCAGAGGCTTGTTTTGCCAGTCCAGGGCTTAGTGTGTTGCAGGCTTTAGGTGTGGGGATCATATGCTGCTGGTGAAGGGCCCCTGGTTGGTCTGTCACCCTCTTCCAGATGATGGATCTGGGGCTCGAAAGGAAGGGCGTGTCTCCAGTCCTTGCTGCCATGGAGCTGGGGCTGGTGAGGGAGCCACAGTGGAGATGCTTCTCACCCAGGGCAGCCCTGGCAGCAGAGGCCTGGGGAGATCTGAGCAGAGCTGGGGGGTGGCAGACTAGCTCCACGACTACAACTCGGTGTGTCCCAGGCTATTTCACTTCTTTGCTGTGTGCCCTTGGATGAGTGGCGTCACTGCTCAGGGCCTCAGTTTCTTTATCTCTCAAATGAGTGCAATAGTTGTACCCATCTCCCAGGGCTATGGAGAGGCTTGGATGAATTAATGTAAAATCTCACTGAGGTCTGGCATGTAGTTAGTGCTCGGTGCCTGGAGCCCAGGCAGTAAGGCTTGGTCTCAGCCCCACCACTGACGAGTGGTGACCTGGGAACACTTTATCCTTCTGAACCTCTCACTTGAGAAATAGGTCCGATGACCTTTACCTTGTCACCCTGTTGACAAGGTAACAGGGGGGCTGTGTAAGCAGGGGCTGTGTCTGCATGCAGACGAAGAGTGGAAAGGCCTTCGCTGAGTCTGCTGGGTTCCTTGATGGCACAATGCAGCCCTGTGGGTTTGCTCTCTGGACTTGACAGAGGCATTGGTACAGGCCGCAGTACTGCCAGGCTGACTGTGCCAAGGGCTGGAGCTGCAGTGGAGAACACCCTGTGCTCGATGGCTGGGCAATGTGGGAGGGACAGATGCCATCAGGGGTCAGACAAGAGCCAGGAGAGTCTCCATGGGGGAGGGGAGAGCTGCCTTGAGGCAGGATGCAGGAGAGGGGTCTGGACTGGGTGGTTGGGCCAGACCTCATAAGGCCTTGACCTTCAGAAGGACTTCTAGCTTCAGCCCAGAGCCACAGAAGATTCTGGAAGGACTTTAAGAGAGGGGTCCTCAGCAGGTCCACAATAAACAGGCTATTTTGAGAGGCTCTCTGGCATCTGAGCTAAGGGTTTAGGGGAGGCACCCAGGGGACACGTGGAGTTGCTGGGAGCCAGTGCTGCCTTCCAGACAAGGGCCATCAGTGACTTGAACACTCAGGTGTGTAGCCTGGGCAGGTGTCAGGATGGATTGGAGATGAGAAATGAAGCAGGGGGTGGAGTCAGGCGTGATTCAGATAATGCGGCCGAGGCACAGAGAGGTTTGGTAATGGGTCCATAGTCACACAGCCAGAGAATGAAGCCTCAGGCCCAGCACCGGTATGAGGCAGCAGCCTGGCCCTTCTGCTGTTGGCAGCCCAGCAGCCCTGGGAGCAGCCCCACACAGAGGTGCCTGAGGAGCGGAGTGGGAGGGCAGAGGAGCCAGCAGGGGTGACATAGGGAGCAGCAGCCTCACGCTTTGTTCACGGGCTCTGCTGTGTGCCAGACATAAGAGGATCGATCGGCGTATGCCAGGGAGTGGGGGCCCATTCTGTGTTCCTGAAACCCCCGCTTAGGTAGGGTTGGTGTACAGAGGACCCAGTCAGGAAAGGATGGAGACGGGGCAAGGTGCTGACTGAGGTTCGCACCTCCAACCGAAGTGTGTGATGGTGATGAGCTGGGGATCCCGAGTGAGACGGGGAAATGGCCTTGATCTCACTGTGCTTGGTTTCCCCATCTGTAAAGTGGACATGGTTCTGAGAAGGCTGAGACAATGCAGGACTTTGCCCAAGGCCTGGGGCCTGGTATGTGCTCAGGAAATGCTGGGCGCACTTATGATTACTGTTGTTGTCACCATCGTTGTTGTTGTGTGGCAGACGGAGTCCACCCTTGCTGGCCATGGGAGTCACTTGGCCTCTGTGATCTGGGATATGTTCTGGTCTGCCAAGCCAGCTTAGCTCAGGATACATGATGCTGGCTGCAAAGCCCAGGCTCAGGCCCAGATGTGAATGGAGGCCACTGGTGGGAGAGGATCAGGAAAACAGCAGGGACAACTGGCTCCTGTTTTATGGAGAACAAAGGATCATGTGAGCCCAAGAAAGACTTGTAAGTGCAGGAAAGGGTTGAAGGAGCCCGCGGAAGGATGGGACAAGGCCAATCTTGACAAGCCCAGGCAGTGTTTAGAGACTGTCCTTTGCCTCATTTTATAAGATAAACATGCGAGAGGCCCAGAGAAGGTGAGGGCTTGGCTCAAGGTCACACAGCAGCTGCTGCAGACCTACTAGCTTGGGGGCCTGGGCGCTGCCCCACTCTGTGAAGGACGGATGTGATCATTTATTAGAGGAGTTTAATAATGAATGAGGTTGAAGTATCTTTAATGCAGGCAGCAGGCCCGAAGTAATAAGGGGCCCTGTATTAATTCGTAAGTTAATGAATATGCAGGTGTGTCTGAATGATTAATGGGGCTCTCAAAGGCCTCAGAGAAGGGTGCGTGAGCTGCTGCTGATGGAAATATGAATATTGCATACATCTGGGAAGTTGGATAAACCAGGAAACAGGTGGGCATTAATGAACTGGAGGATCTAGTGGCCCCAAAGGGCTGAATATACAGATACTTGAAAGCAGATATACAGGGTCATGGCTAAGTGCTCTCATTTCTTGCTGTGTGATCTTGAGAAAGTCACATCACTTCTCTGAACCTCCATGTCCTTACCTGCAGAATGGGCATAAAAATAGTAAATGATTCCTAAGACCCTGGGGGTGAAATTCATGACAACCCCTTAGCACCAGAGGCAGGCATAGTGGGCATCTGATAAAAACTGTCATAGCCTTGTTAGAAAGAAGGGCAGAGGAGTGGTTGAGGAAGGAAAGTATAACAGTAATGATTAAATTCCCTTCAATATCACTAGCACTTTACAGTTTATAAAGGGGTTGATCTTTCCTCTGTGGCTTCCCAGGTGGCACTAATGGTAAAGAACCTGCTTTCTAATGCAGGAGATATAAGAGATGAGGGTTTGATCCCTGGGTCGGGAAGATCCCCTGAAGGAGGGCATGGCAATTCACTCCAGTATTCTTGCCTGGAGAATGCCATGGACAGAGGAGCCTGGCGGGTACGGTCCACAGGGTCGCAGAGTCGAAGACAATTCAAGTGGCTGATCGTGCACGCATGCTCTTTCCTCTGCTCCTTGAAGCAGCTGCGTGGGGCAGAGGAGATGGCTCTTGGGAAAGCATGCCCGAGTCACCCAGTTGGCAGAGACAGATTCAGGCCCAGGCCCGGGTCTGCACCCCTTGCTGGTGAATTTTGGAGGGGATGGAGGTGGAACTGCCAGTCAGCAGGAAAATCCCACTGAGGTACTGACCAAGAAGGGCCTGGGGTTGGGGAATCCTACACCCTCTCCCAGAGCCCCGGTTTTTCTGTCTGTGGTATGAGGGTCTGTCTGCCACTCAGAGCTGTTTTGAGGCTTTGGAGAGAAGATGAGATGCTGCACCCTCACCTGTGTTCAGCATGTCAGGGAGGCTCAGACTCTGCAAACGTTACCCCTCTGATGCTTGAAGCAGCTGTACCTGGAATTTATATGCACCAGCCTATCTTATATCTGGGGACTGTGGGTCCTGGGCCGTTCTTGTAGCTTTCAGGTCCTTGGGCACATCCCCTAGCCTCTTTCAGTCTGTTTCTCCGTCCTTCAAGTGGGCAAATTGTGTATTAATTGTGTGGGCTCCTTCCTGCTCCCCTGCCCCACCCCTGCCATGTCATGGCCTTGGGTATGGGTGCCCTTTCTTTTAAGCTCCATGACGTTTTATTCATTCTTCGGTCCTTTTGTGAATACTAATGAAGTGCTTCCTGGTGCCGGGTTGGGCTCTGAGTTTACAGGAGGAGTGAGATTGCCCTCCCCATCCTTGGCCTTGCCGAGGTACTGGTCCAGGCAGACGCAGGTGTGAATCTAGTGTCAGGTGATGCAGGCTGGGATGGGGCGCAGAGCCTGAGGTCGGCCTCTACCCTGCCGTGCTCGTCCGTCTTGTTGTCTTCCTCACTGGAGCATCTATCTACCTGAGGCTGTGCCTTTTGGCAGTGAATCCTCGGCTCCCCCAGCAGATCGTCAGAGAATGGCTGTTGGAATGAATGAGAAAGTGAAGGAGCGAATGGCTGGCATCCTAGGCCCCTTTCCCTGTCTCTCCCAGGCTCCAGGCCAGGGAGCAGAGGCCCAGCCAAGCCCTCCCTTGGTTGTCCCAGGTAGACCAGGGCAGCCTCTCTTGCATCCTCTTGTATTCCTCCTGGGACTCTAGCCTGGGCCCTGAGGCCCCCTGCCAGCCTGACTGGGTCAGGGAACTCTAGATTGCTGGCTAAAGAACCTGTCATGATCATGTTGTAGCCTGCTCTTGACAGACGGGGAACGGAGGCCCAAGGAAGAGGAGGCCAGGGTTCGAGCCCCTGCTGGGCTGCTCCATGGGCTTGGCCCTGCAATACCTGGCCTGGCCAAGTATTTATAGTCTCTGCTGATCTATATTAACATCAGGGCCTGCCCAGGCCTTTGCAGCCTCTGGATCTGAAAGGCTTTGAACTTTGGAGAGAAGATGAGATGCTGCACCCTCACCTGTGTTCAGCATGTCAGGGAGGCTCAGACTCTGCAAACGTTACCCCTCTGATGCTTGAAGCAGCTGTACCTGGAATTTATATGCACCAGCCTATCTTATATCTGGGGAGCTGTGGGTCCTGGGCCGTTCTTGTAGCTTTCAGGTCCTTGGGCACATCCCCTAGCCTCTTTCAGTCTGTTTCTCCGTCCTTCAAGTGGGCAAATTGTGTATTAATTGTGTGGGCTCCTTCCTGCTCCCCTGCCCCACCCCTGCCATGTCATGGCCTTGGGTATGGGTGCCCTTTCTTTTAAGCTCCATGACGTTTTATTCATTCTTCGGTCCTTTTGTGAATACTAATGAAGTGCTTCCTGGTGCCGGGTTGGGCTCTGAGTTTACAGGAGGAGTGAGATTGCCCTCCCCATCCTTGGCCTTGCCGAGGTACTGGTCCAGGCAGACGCAGGTGTGAATCTAGTGTCAGGTGATGCAGGCTGGGATGGGGCGCAGAGCCTGAGGTCGGCCTCTACCCTGCCGTGCTCGTCCGTCTTGTTGTCTTCCTCACTGGAGCATCTATCTACCTGAGGCTGTGCCTTTTGGCAGTGAATCCTCGGCTCCCCCAGCAGATCGTCAGAGAATGGCTGTTGGAATGAATGAGAAAGTGAAGGAGCGAATGGCTGGCATCCTAGGCCCCTTTCCCTGTCTCTCCCAGGCTCCAGGCCAGGGAGCAGAGGCCCAGCCAAGCCCTCCCTTGGTTGTCCCAGGTAGACCAGGGCAGCCTCTCTTGCATCCTCTTGTATTCCTCCTGGGACTCTAGCCTGGGCCCTGAGGCCCCCTGCCAGCCTGACTGGGTCAGGGAACTCTAGATTGCTGGCTAAAGAACCTGTCATGATCATGTTGTAGCCTGCTCTTGACAGACGGGGAACGGAGGCCCAAGGAAGAGGAGGCCAGGGTTCGAGCCCCTGCTGGGCTGCTCCATGGGCTTGGCCCTGCAATACCTGGCCTGGCCAAGTATTTATAGTCTCTGCTGATCTATATTAACATCAGGGCCTGCCCAGGCCTTTGCAGCCTCTGGATCTGAAAGGCTTTGAACCTTCACAGCCGGGGAGCTCATGCTGGGCCCGGTGCGTGGAGTTCTTCCTTCAGCCCAGGCCTGGGCTCCAGCCACCTTTTGGTGGGTTCAGCGTCTTTGGTTTTTTTTTTTTTTTTTAATGCCTTGCTTTCCTCCATTCTCTGCAGGGAGACTGTGTGTACAGCATGGGATCAAGCATGCGTGCTATGCTCAGGGGAGAAGGCTCCTCGCCTCCCTGAGCCTCAGTCTCCTTGTCTGTAGAATGGGCCATCATTTCCACCTGACTTGGTGTTTCAGGCACTGAGGGCTCAGTGTGAGCGGGAGTCACGGTTTACCCTACTCACATCTCTTCTGCCCCTCACTACAAGCCGTCCTCAGAGCCCCTAGGGACTGGAGTATTCTCTCCAATGGCCAGAGGAGGCCACCAAGGCCCCAGGGGCGGTATGACTTGTCAGGGCTGTGGAGCAGAATTTCAGACTCCTCTAAGTCTGAATGTTCCAGCTTCCCAGACCCTCTCCTTTCCAGGGCCCTCGGGGTCCTTGGGGCAGGCTGCCCTCCCACCCCACCAGCTTGGTTCCCACCCCCGTCGCCATGGGAACGGCTCCACTAACTCTATGCTTCTCTTACAGAGCAGAGACGACTGGCCGCCCTGAGCGCAATTCAATTCAACAGACATTTACTGAGTGCCTACTATGCGCCAGGCCTTAGGCTAGGCACGGGGGTGGGGGCGCAGAGAGGAAGATGGAGTCCCGTCCTCAGGTAGCTCTGGGCTGGGGGGTGAGGAGAAGACAAGCAAGGGCTGAACAAGGACATCTCAATTCCAGGAGAGAAGCTGCCTGTAGGGTAGCAGCAGATACCTGGGTACAAGTACATCCCTGGAGAGCTGCTGTCCCTTGCCTGTGCCTCAGTTTCCCCATCTGTAAAACAAGCGGTGGGGTGGGGTGGGGTGAGACAATCTCTAGGATCCTTCTAGAAGTCCATGAGGGTGGAATCAGGGCATGGGGGAAGGCACGGTAGGGAGGCCCACACCCTTCCTGTGGAGAAGAAATCTCTGAAGGCTTCCTGGAGGAGGAGGCATGAGGCCTGGGCTGCAAGGGGATAGGAAAGGTGGAAGTGGTACCCCAGAGTCAGGAAGAGCATGAGCAAGGCCCAGGGGACACGTAGATGGGAATCCCTGTAACTCTGTAGGTTGAGAAGGGATGTGGTGGGCTGTGAAGTTAGAGAGGGAGGGGAGGACCCAAGGCTTCATGTTGGGGTCTGAGCTCTGTTCTGTGGGCTGTTGAGGACTGAGAGTCAGGAGCAGTGGCCCTGCCTTGTGCTGCCCCCTTCACCTGCCCTGTCTCCTGGGTACACTTGACCATCACGTTCCTGTAGAACCTGTGACCACGGTGGTGCCTGCACGTGCTGGACACATTGCACATCAGTTCCCATGGCAACCCCATAAAGTGGGCATTACTGGGCCCCGTTCACAGACAAAGACACTGAGGCTGAGAGAGGGAAGTTTTTGCCCAAGGTCATGATCTGACCCTTGGTCTTCCCATGGTTCTTCCACTAGCTCTCGCTTTTTGGGGGGGTGGGTGTGCTCATCTCTGTCCTGTGTGACACCAGCCATCCTAGGAACCCCCAAGCTCATAGAAGCACCTGCCAAGGGCAGCACAGCTGGGTTTGGAAGTTGAGGGTAGGCAAACCCTCAGATGTTAGCAGAGCTGGCTTTCTCCAAGACCTGAGCTTCTGTTCCCACAGACATCCTCTGAGATGAGAGTGAGGCAGGGCTCCTTCCCACTTTACAGATGAGCAGACTGAGGCCCTGGCAGTCCAAGGTCAGTGCAGTGACAGCATGGGCAGGGAGTCCCATCCTATCACCCAGCTGAGGCTGGAGGGAAGTTCAAATCCCCTGAGGTCTGTGCAGAAGCTGACCCCCACAGCCCTCCTCCCACCCCCTGGGAGTGGGAAAGACTGGCATTAGAATCACAGACCTGGGTTCAAATCCTGGTTTTGTCTTGCACAAACAGTGTGATCTTGAGCAAGTTATTACTCTGAGCCTCAGTTTTCATATCTATAAAGGGAGAGAGCAGGTTTCTTTCATTCAGTCATCAATACATGTTTATTCAGAGCCTATTGGGTGTTTGGTGTTGGCCTTTAGTGGAGAATCAGACCCTTCCTCGGGCACTCAGGTCAGGAGTCACAGCAGCGGTTTTCACTCTGGTTGTGATGGAAGAAGCCCAGGGTGCTGTGGGAACCCACAGGAGGGACCCCAGCCAGACAATTTTGATTGGTGGAGGGAAGCAGGAAGGCAGGAGAGGAAGGCAGGAAACCAGCTCCTCAAGACCCCAGAGGCTGAGCTTCAGATGATCCTTGTTGGGAATTTCCCAGATTAGTACAGGAGCCGGTGAAGGCTTTTGAGCAAGGGAGCACCATGCTCCAATGTACTTTAGAATGCTCCTCCTCTGCTGGGAGGAGGGGGTGCTGAGAGTGGAGGCAGGGAGACCCTTGTGCATGCAGGTTGAGAAACTCACCTGGGGTGAGGAAGGAGGCTGCAGCAGGACAGGAGCAGTGGGAGGGCGGACACCAAGACCACCCAGGTGTGGGCACGTGGGGATGCCCCTGCCTGGCTCAGGGGCAGGGGAGAGAAGTAGGGGAGCAGGTGGGCAGTGGGAGGCGAGTCCAGTCGTGGATGAGGACAGGTGGAGTTTCACGTACCAGGGAGGGGTCCAGAAGGCAGTGGGAGGGAGATTGGTACCAAGCTGCTAACAGAAGCCTTGGGAGGGGCAGAGATGCTGGGCAGTAGGAGTGGGAAAGTAGGTTTGGGAAGATCAGAGAGTGGGGACCAGGACTTCAGGGAAGGTTCCTGCAAAGTAGCCCAAGGAGGGAGTGGCCTGGCAGGAAGGAAGAATCCTGGGGTGTAGGGACTTAGGTCTGCCCGGGAGATGACAGAAGTTACATGTGTCAGGCAATCTGCCCAGTGCCAGGAGCATGGGAGGGGCCCAGGAGGATCAGTTCCCACCTGGCTGTCACCAGGAAGCAGAACCTTAGTCTGTCCCCCACTGCCATCCCGAGGAGGAGGGGGCCACCAAGGAGGAGGAGGTGTTTGGGAAGGAGGGAAAGGGGAAGAAACATTTGCATGCGTAACAAGGCTGAAGCGAGGGAGAGAGAAAGAGGGAGCAGGGGATGAAAAGAAATTACCATACCCGGGATCTTGTTATTCAACCCAATTTTCAAAGGACCACAGCTGTCGCACTGAGATAATCCGTTAATTATAACAGCCATTGTGCTTTGGCAACGGGAGAGAAACCGAGGCTGGGGAGCAGGCTAAAGACAGGGGTGGGAGCAGGTCTCTGAGGGGGCAGGAACAGGCAGGAAGGCAGACACTGTCCAGGGCCGGGCCTCATCCCTTCCTCGCTGCCACTGCTGCAGCGATGGGTCACAGAGACCCTGTTTGTCCAGGCACTGTGCCACACCTGTGAGCCAGGCCATCATACCCATTCTAGAGGTAGCTATGAGCACTTACTATGTGCCAGACCTGCTCCGAAGCTTCCGTTCTCCCACCCTCTGAGGTCGTGCCCTTCTAGTCCCATTTTACAGAAGAGGAGACTGAGACTCAGAGGAAAGACGTAGCTTGCCTAGGCCACGCTCTTCATTCAGTAACAGGGCTGGGATTTGAGTTGAAGGTGGCCTGTCCATCTCGGAGAACACTGAGGAGGGCCAGCCTCCATGGGTTTGCCACACAGACTTGGTGGACACGTGTCCCGGGCTGTGGTTTCTGTGCAGCCGGCAGTCCATGGGGTGGCCCTCCCCTGGGCACTTCCGGGGCTCCTCCTGCCCAAACAGAGCTTCCTTGTTCTCTGGTGCCACAGCTGCAGGCCTCTGCAAGCCATACCCCCCTCAACCCCTGCAGAGAAGCCAGTCTCAGGGCTAGGAGAGGGACCTCATGCGACCACCTGGTTCAGGACTGTGATAGGCTGCCACCTTGGGACGGGCTTGGCCCTGGCCAGCTATGAGCCCAGGTGGCGGCCTGGGAGAGGCTATGGGGAGGGAGGGCAGGAGTCCCAGGTGAACAGAGCAAGGGGAACCTGAGCTCTGGGGGTGGGGCAGGAGCAAGGGGCCATTCTAGAAGCCCCAGAGCCCTTTGCTGCAGTACCTGCTCTGGGCTGTGGCTTGAGCAGCAGCCAAGGCTTTAGGCCTCCTGGTATTCACAGCAGCCTTGGTGGGAGCCTCAGCCCATCCTAGCTGCCAATATTTTACAGAGTAGGAATCGTATTTGGGAGCCCATTACTCCCAAACCCCAGCAGGAGCCCCCAACTTGACCCAGCAGACCTAGCAGCATTGTTGAAGAGCCAGGGACCCCGCAGAGTGACAGGCAGGTCAGGGGTGTGGGGGTGCTCTCTTGGTTTGGGGTCCCCACTCCAGTGGGACTGCTTGGAGGTGAGCAAGGGTTGTGGATGGACCAGGGCAATCTTATACCATCAGTGACACAGAGGCCAAGTAGACTTTTAGGATCAAGGAACTACAGAGCTCTTGAGCCCCAGATTCGTAATCAGAGACCTGCCACCCCCACAAAAAGATCTGTGCCTTCAGACTGTCCCAGAGCCACAGAACCAGGGAGGCTCGTGCCATCCGCCCTGTCTCCGCAGGGATGTAGAAGGTGGGAGCCAGTTCTTCCAGGTTTTCCAGTCATTCCAGAAGTGGGGATTGTAAAAATAAAATCTCCCAAGTTATCAACATTGGCAAGTAATTAAAAAAAAATTTTTTTAAGCCATTGTCCAGATGAAACAGGAACTCATAGTATGTCTTGACCCAGAGCCTCGTGCCATGGAGGGTCAAAGCCACTTTGTAGCAGTTGTGAAACCTCAGTTTCCTCCTCTGTAAAGTGGGAATAAAAACAGCATGACTCGTGAGGTTTTCAGAGGATTAAGTGAGTTCACATGAGAAGTGCTTAGGCCTAACTGTGTCCGCCCAGGACTCTGTTTTCATTTTGCTCCCGGGGCTGCGGTCTCTGCCACTCGGAGCCTCCGCTTCTCCCCGTGGGCTCCAGCCGTGCCAGTCCACCCCGGGGCAGCCCTGAGGGTGTTGGAAAGCAGGGAAATATTCACCCCTTGGGGCCCTGGAGAGGAAGCAGAGCTGGGAGGGTGGGCCTAGCCGGCGCCTGGTACATAGTAGGTGCTCCATAAATGTTTATTGAATGAATGAATGGAGGCCATGCAGGCAGAGGCAGCCGTGCGTGCGCAGGCACTGGTGAAAGAGCGGGTCCAGTGGAGACTGGTGAGTAGTGCCCGGGGCTGCAGCTGAGCGGGGCCTGGGGTGTGCCGGAGCCAAGGCCAAGGGGCCAGCAGGGAGCAGGTGGGGGAGGCAGAGGACAGGTGTTGGGGGAGGCAGGGGCCAGGTGAGCAGCAGAGACCAGGTGGGAAGGCAGGGCCAGATGGGGGAGGGCAGGGGCCAGGTGGGGGTGAGGGGCAGGGTGGGGAGGCAGGGGTCAGGTGGGGGAAAGCAGGGGTCAGTTGGGGAGTCACAGGTCAGATGGAGGAGGCAGTCCCTTGAATGGCCTGGGGGATTCTGGGAAAGCCAGAGATGACTCCTGCGGTGGGACTAGGAGACAGACTTTTAATACAGGGCATTCTTGGCTGTGAGCAGGAGGGCCACGTGCTCTACACAGTAGTCCTGGGGGTGGCTGGGGTGGATGGTGTGTTGCTTAGGGCCGGGGGTGGGTACCAGGGAGTGGGCCATGTGAAGAGTTGCCCACAGAACCAGTGTCAGGGCCTCTCCTAGCAGTCTGCTGGATGGTTTCCCCAAAGCCCTTCCATCCTCCTGCCTGCCTCCTTCCACGGAGGTCTGGAGCCAGCACTGGTGCCAACAACAGATCTGACACCCCTGGGAGCAGGGGAAGCCCAGGCCCCAGTGGGGCTCTTGGGAGATGACCCAGTGAGCAGTCACAGAGGGGTGGCCCCAGCAAACTGGAGAGACACAAGCACTGAGCTGTTCTCCCTATAAACAGATGAGGAAACTGAGGCCCAGAGGGGGCAAGGCGCTGACCTGCCCAAGGTGACACAGAGAGCCTGCCCTCCGAGTGTCATAACAGCGCGTGGCACGGCAAACTAGCCCAACCCCCTTCTCTGGCCGAGGTTACTCCTCTTGGAGATGGGTGCACGATGCATCGAGGCCTTGCCAACCCAATTAACCCCGGTAACTGTTGCTGTTGATGTGGCCGTGTTCTTACTAAGCTCTTTCGGGTAAGTTGGAAACCCGGTGAAGGTAGAGCAAGTCTGTCTGCAATAACACACATCCCAGGCACACAGTGAGTGTGCAGTGACGCTGTATGGGTGCGTAAGAGTGTGGGCGAGTGTGTGGCTGGTTGGACAGCGTGCCCGCCCCCACCCCAGGGCTGAGCCGCGGGCCTGTTCCCTGACTCCCTGTGACATGGATGCAGCCGGCACATCCTGCTCACCTGGTGCGCGAGGGCACGGAGCCGGAAGAGGTGCCATGGTGTCAGGGGGCAGCAGCCAGCTCCCCCGAGATGTGGAGCAGCTGGCACGGAGGCCTGAGACTAACAAGACGTGACTGAATGGGAGTGGACGGAAACCCGGCACCTCGGGTGAAACCCAAACAGATACTGCCCGGAGCTACCTGATGACGTTCTGAGGGCATTGGGGCAGCCTGGCAGGATGTGCCAGGGGGCCTGGGGGTTTGGTTGGCATCTCGGACAAGGTGAGGACACACTGCTGTGCATTTCACGCTGCTCTAACGACCATGGAGCCGAAGCGAGTGAGGCAGAGGGTCCTTGGTGCCTGTCACTGCTCCAGCCATGTTGGTGCTGAGGCTCAGCTCTAGGTGACACCTTTTAGGAGGGACCTTGACAGCAAGCATGACCCAGGACGGCTGGACCCAAGGGTGTGGGACTTGACACCATTGAGTATGAAGAGCAGTAGAGGACTTGAGGCCATTGAGGCTGGATATGCGGATGGCAGAAGCATGAGATCCAGTTGAACAAATAACAGAAGGACCTCTGAGGAGGGCTCTTGGCCTCAGTGGCTCCAGATGGGCTGTGTCTGGCCAGTGGCAGGCTGGGGCCAATGAGCGGACAGAGGTACAGCAGCTAGGTCTGGCTTTGTAACATAAAAAAACCTCTAACAATCAGAGCTGTTCAAGAAGAGAGTCAGTAGCCTCAGATGGGTGCTGAGATCCCTGTCCCTGGAGGTACTCAAGTCAGGGGAAGTCATATCTGCAGGGATCCTGGGAAGTCTGGTAGTTCTCAGAGCTCAGGCCAGTTCCAGTTCCTGGCTATGTGGTCTAGGGCAGATGATGGCACCTCTCAGCCTGTTTCCTCATCTGAGAGATAGGAGGCGTCAGCAGAGCCATGAGACTAAAGAGAAGGCTCAGCACATTTCTTCTACACCGTGAGCACCTCATCAGTAGTGGACCCCTTGCGGCTGATGGTTCAAGTCCTGACTCAGTAGAGTCAGGGACTCCAGGATCTCCTTCTGTCCCCCGTCCCTGTCCCTAGCCCTGATCTGTCACTCCACACATCATGTTCTGGCACCTGCTAAATGTCTGACCCTGTTCCAGGCATGGAAGTTACAGTTTCGAACAAGGTAAAGCCTCCTTTGATTTTATGATGGGGGCGAGGAGGGAATGATAAGGAGCTAAATGATGTCTGGTATTGCTGAGGGCTCTGAAGGGACCAGAGCAAGTGACTCATCTCAGATTTGGTATTTGGTATCAGGGAGGGCAAGGTTGAGGGGAGCAGTTGAGACTTGAATGAAGTGAGGTAGTGGGGTTGTATGGACATTAGGGGAAGGGCATGCCAAGCAGAGTAGCATGTGCAAAGGCCCTGAGGTGGGCAGTGCCTGGGGATACTGAAGGAGCATAGGTGGGTTGAACTAAGTACTTCCTGATGAATGGGTATGTTGAATACTCTCTCGGTTTACGGATGGTCCACTCTTACATGCTTTCCTGGTAGGGAGGGAGGTGTTTGCTCAAGGGGCAGGAAACCCACAAGATGGCCCACATGTCCAGTGCCTGTGATGGACCCAGCTCTTTGGAGGAAGCTGGAGAAGGAGGGGGCCTTAGCAGAGTAGCTGTGCAAAGGCCCTGAGGTGGGCAGTGCCTGGGGATACTGAAGGAGCATAGGTGGGTTGAACTAAGTACTTCCTGATGAATGGGTATGTTGAATACTCTCTCGGTTTACGGATGGTCCACTCTTACATGCTTTCCTGGTAGGGAGGGAGGTGTTTGCTCAAGGGGCAGGAAACCCACAAGATGGCCCACATGTCCAGTGCCTGTGATGGACCCAGCTCTTTGGAGGAAGCTGGAGAAGGAGGGGGCCTTCGTGTTTCATCTGTTAGGTGAAGCCAACAGCACCAACCATGCAGGGCTAATAGGAGATTCAAGGAAGGTGAAATATCAGATGCAGATGAGTCTGTTTAGCTGTGTCGCTCTTTTGGGAAAGGGACTGAAGCCCCGAGAGGTTAGTTAAGGTGCCCTGTGTCACACAGCACACCATTCACTCTCAGCACCCTTGGCCTCCCACATCCATGCTTTTTTTTCCCCTCTCTGTCCTGCAGCTGGGGCTCTTTGTACCTGAAATCCTGATGGTTCATTTACCAGACAGTAGTTCAGGGGCGAAGGTATAATTATCCCATTTCACAGGTGAGGAAGCAAGGAGCCCTGGTGAGGAGACAGTGACAAGACCCAGTATCCAGTTCCCAGGGGGTGGCAGGCTTTGTCCCTGAGGGCAGAGCGGTGGCGGCCAACCTCTGGAACCCCTAGCTCGGTGTTGTGCTTCCAGCAGAGTTGAGGTAGCCGCCTGCCCCTCGAGTTCTGGCTGGACCCCAGGGGTCCTTGGTTCTCCTAATCCTGGGTAATGGCATTGACACGGACAGTGTCAGTGGCACCTCAGGGAGCCTTGGCCAGCCGGCTCAGGGAGAAGCCCGTGCCAGGGCCGATCAGCTGCTACAAATGAGATTTCCCTGGCTAAGCCTCACGTCCCACTCCTGGGAGGTCGAACACACGGCATCTCCCCCGTTGACTCCCAGGACCCTACCAACATCCACAAGGGTGTGACGTTATGGACGGGAGCTGAGCATTCGCCAGGCTTCCTGCCTTGTACAGAGTGTGTTTGTCTCCATTGTGTCCTAGGGTTTTGTTGGGAGCCCTGGGGGCCAGGAGACACTCATCACCTTGCCACACAGGTGGAAAGACAGGTCTGGAGAGGAAGGACCCAAGGTCTCAGAGTCAGAGGCCCCATCTCTTGCCTTCTGACCTCTGCCCACCCCCACCTCAGCCGCCCTGAGCCTGGGGACACACAGGCCGTTACCCTGTTCATCCTCTCGCCCATCCCAGGCAGGAGGAGTGGCCCAATGACCCCCTGACCCTCCCAGCCCCACAGCCTGGGGTAGAGAGGTCAAAGCTCCCCTCTGCCTGGGGAGCTTGGTGGCTGGCCTGAAGTGGAAGGGTCTGGGGGGATGTGACTGAGGGCTTCAGGGAGCCTGAGTCCAGGGGAACCCTGATGGGCTTGTGAGGAAATCATGAGAAGAGCCTCATAAAGGATGGTAGCTAACATTCTCTGAGGCCACCTGCTCTGCGCCAGGCAGCATGCTTGTCCTGGAGCCCTGCAGGGAGGGATCATCAAACCCACTTCCCAGGCAGAGAAACTCTCCCGTACCCAGTGTCCTGGGACAGCTGGGGGGCGGGGCCCATGTCGGGGGAGTAAGCTCCTAGAGAGGATTCGAGGTTGGCGCATCAGAGTCTGTTGCTGCAACCCTGGGTCCTGAGCTGACCTGCCACCAGCCGGACGTGCCCTCCCCAGTCCTGGCCTCAGCTTCCCCTCTGACAGTGACTGGGGTTGGGCAGAGCAGGATGCCTTGTTCCAGCTGCTCAGAGGTTCTAGGATTCTGAGTCCATGGAGGGGTCTTGAATCCTGGCCACTGGAGCAGGGTACAGAATCCATCAGGGACGACCGGCAACTTGAGGGTGGGTGGCTAAGCCCTGGAGAGAGGGGAGGGCTCTGCTCAGAGTGACTTGGATGTTCTGAGGCCCAGCTCCAAACAGAGACCCCTGGCCCCTCTTCAGTTCCTCTCAGACCCTCGTGGGCTCGCCGACTCTTCCTTCTGTGCAGGGGAGTCCACATGAAAGCAGACATCATGCAGTGTGTAGCCTGCTAGACTGGGGTCCCCAGGATCCCTCGGTGGCATGCTGCCCCCCAACTTTGCCACGTCCCATCTCTGTGGCGGCAGGAGAGAGACCCTCGAAGAGATGCTGGTCTGTCCCCCTCTCTGGCCAGAGTTCACTCCATACCCACACCTATGGGAGTGGGGCAATGGTAGGACATCAGGAGAGGGGTCCAGGTCAGCTGGGAGCACTGCGCTTTGCTGCACAAGCCCTGGTGCCCGGCCACCAGCCCACAGTTGGTTTCCCAGGGTGGCCATACCCTCCCAGGTTTTAGACTGGTTGCGTCCTGGGCAGTAAAGACCTCTGCTTCCAACAGCCGCTTCCCGCCACTCCCCACCCCGCTCCAGGGCTGGTCACAGACAGCATCTTGGTGGCTTCAGTGCTCATCTGTCTCCCTGGCCCCTGGGTGGGTGGGCGGAGTGGGCAGCTGGATTGTGTGCCCTCCCTCGAACCCCCCACATTTGTCATCACGCCGTGCTTCTCTGCCGATCGATTCCTCTGTCTCCCATGCTCCCTCTCCATTTATCTCTATTCCTCTGCCTCTCCCTGCTCAGCTGGCTCCAGATTCTGGCTTCTCCCTCCTCCTCAGCTCTCGCCTCTGGGCTGCAGCGCCTCACTCCCTTTCTCTCTCACCAGCCCCTGGCGTGTGGGGCGGGGTAGGGGGGCTGGATAGGGCCCTGGTTCCTCCCACTAGTGTCTGGGCTGGAGTCAGGGACAGGCAGCTGACGCACATGGGACCATGGGACGATGGGACGGGGTAATGGGGAGACTCCTCCCCACTCTGAGTCATGGGGGAGGGAGGGGGGAGCTGGACACCAGGAGGAGCAGGAGAGAGGGCAGGGTCACCTTGAGGACCGAGGTGGGCAGAGCTCAGAGGGGCTAGGGTAGGGGCACAGGTGCCACTGTGCCCCTTGGACTGTTTGGGAAGGGAGGATGCAGGGCAGGTGTGTGCCCCAGCCCCAGCCCCACCCCGGCCCTCTCTCAAGCCTGGGCCCCTTCGCCTACTCCACTCCCCTCCCCTTTGCCTCTTCCCACATCCTCAGCTTGGCCTGGGATTTCCAAGAGTCTGGCCAGCTTTGCCTGCCTGCTGCTGCTAGGTCTGCCTGAGTGCGTTCCGCTTTGAGCAACTCAGATCTGAGGGTGGGAGGGGGGGCCCGATGTGGCTAAAGTTGCGCATGTGCATACATACACACATTCATGTGGGACACACACGCTTATTAACATGTCAACATACAGGCAGGTGCGTGCCTGCGTTTCCATGAGATGGCCCACATGCATCCCTTCCCACCCCTCCACTCACAGATAGCCCCTTCTTACTCTGCCTTTCACTCCTTTAGCTGGCCAGGTGGGCACATGACCTGTGCACACGAGCAAGAGTGTGCATACGCTGGCCTGCACACCTGTCTCCTCATACACGTCAGCGCACACCTGCACATCACCTGCATACAAATGCGGCACCCAGACGTTCCCAGCCGGTGGAGGTGCAGACGGAGGGTCCACTGACAGGACACACCTGGCCAGTCAGCCTCCTGCGGTTCAACCTCCCTGCCTGGCAGGGACGGGCAGTGAGGCCCCAGAAGGGTAGGACTGGCTTGAGGCCCCCTGGGAGCCAGCTGCCACGCCAGAAGGGAGCCCAGGTCTCCTGACTCCAGCCCTGAGAATGTGCTTGGCAGAGCCAAGGACAAAAATGCTCTCTGCTGCCTGGGGACCCCATCTTGACCCACAGCCTCGTGGTTACCTCCTCCCCAGCCCCCATCTGGCCTCTCAACCTGTGCTGGCCCAGGGACTGGTGGTGGGGGCAGGGCGGGTATCGAGAAGGTGTGAGGCTGACCCCCTGTGGCAACCGTGGTAATCACAGCCTCTGATGCTGCATCAGCCTTCCATCTGAGGGGACATCTGGATGCCCTGTTCACTTGCCACCTCAATGAAAACTGCCTGCCTGCGCTGCTCTGGGGACTTCTCTCCTTCTCCACTTCCCTTTCCTCAGTTTCAGCCCTCTGGGGCTCAGGGCTGTAAATTGGTTTTGCTTTTAACAGCAAAGGTTTCACATTTTTTCTTAAAGCGCTCTCTTTCCTAGAGTTTCCCGGGAGAAGGAGCGGGAGGCAGAGGTGCCCTTGTGAACAGTCTTTGGCTTCCTTGATCCAAACATGGGTTTCTCTGGCTTAATCTTCACATCCCTGGCCAATGCCCAGGATGGACGGAGGGAGAGCTGAGTTCTTCCCGCAGCCAGGAGAGCACTGGGTGTGAGAGACTTATCTGGGTGACCGGCCATGTCTGGCTTGCTGGGAGACCAGGGCAAGTCCCCCCTCGATTGAAATTCACAAAATTGAGGGTCTGCAGGCCAGAAGCCCTGCACAGCCTCCCCTGACCCCCTGCAAGTCGAGCATGGGCAACATGGCTCACTTTACTTCTCCCCCCATCAGAGGCCTGGCAGGGGCCTGGTCCCCACTTTACAGATGTGGAGACAAGACTCAGAGATGGTGCAGTCCATCTGACTAATCGAGCAGGGTGGATGGGGCTCCAGGCCAGAATGCTGCTGGCTCAGGAGCCTTGATCCTGGCCGTGACCCAGGCCACAGTATGTGACTTTGGGCAGGTCACTGCCCCTCTCTGGGCCTCTAACTCTCCAGCCACTGAGGAGATGCCTGGGCATTCCTGATGCCTCTGTCTTCTGCCTGAGGCACCCCCTGCAGAATCAGGGTTGAGGGTGCCCCCTACTGGAAAACACTATGAGGAGGGGCTATTGGGAGTGTGTCTGGGTTCCCAGACTCTCCTTCTCTTTCCCTCGGCTCTGCGTTTGCTCTAAGAAGAGCTCATCTCCTGCCCTCCTACTGCGGGAGACCCCAGCCGCTGTGCACCCCTGCCTGGGGGGCTCACAACCATGTTGCTCTGCTCCCCTCCTCCCCCATGAAAGCTGAGACAAGGGAATTATTTTTGGAACAAGAGCAGTTACACAACAAATGAATTATTTATCTTTGGGCATGGAGGAGAGGAGGCATTTTGCTGGGCTCCTTAATTCTTTTCTGGATTGGAGGGTGGCTGCCTGGGTATGTGTGTGTACCATGTGTGTACGAGCCTGTTGTTGTACACAAGACTGTAGGTGTGCTTGTGAGTGTGTATGTGTGTGTGTGGTTGTGCGCACCTGTCCACGTGAGCTTGCTATTCAGTTCTGATTCGCATGGGGCCATGTGGGTCTTTGTGCGGGCAGGTGGACGAGTGTGGACGCGAGGATGCTGACACGTGCATGTGTATCTGCCCCTGCCCTGTTAAGTCTCCAGTCTCCCTTCTTTGTCTACTGGCTTCAGGCACTGTCCCCTCCCTCCTCCCTCTTGTTTCTTTGGTTTCCCTCCTCCCAGGTCCTCTGGCCCCCTCCTCCCCTTCTTGCCCCCCTGCCACCTCCCTCCTTTTATGTAACAGGGACCCAGAGTGCTGCTGGCACAGGACCGCCCTGGGAGAGGGTGGGAGTGGGGCTGGGGGCCTGTGCTGGAGCTTAGAGGGCTGCCCTGAGCCTTCACGCTGATCTGTCACCCCTCTCGATGCTGCCTTTCAGGAACCAGGTGACAGACGGGTCTCTTCCTTCCTGTCCCCGCCTTTCGTGCTCCCCCCTCAGAGTCCCAGTCTCCAGCCTCCTGTGGGAATCGTCTGAAATTCTGAGCCCAGAGCCCCAGGAGAAAGAGGAAGAGGCAGAGGAAGTCAAGCCCCGAGAACCTGGGCATCTTCCTGGCAGGAAAGGAGCACCTCGGGGAAGCAGGCTGTGGGGCCCACAGACCCCTGGCCTTGGTCTGGCTCTGGTGCCCGGCGACTGTGGGTAGCACCCCAGAAGGCACCCTGACGGTTGGCACTGGCCGTGCCCGCCTCACCTGGGGCCCCCGAGCTGGGGGTCCCCCTAAAGATGGTGGCAGCCCCAGGGAGGACTGTGCTGCTAGCCCCAACCTCTGGCCACTAGGCCCCCCGGCGCCCCGGCCCCCCACCCTGAGCCAGGCCTGAGAGGGGGCCGTGGCTGGAGCCATGCTGCGCCTGGGGCTGTGTGCGGCCGCGCTGCTGTGCGTGTGCCGGCTGGGAACCGTGCGCGCCGACTGCTGGCTCATCGAGGGCGACAAGGGGTACGTGTGGCTGGCCATCTGCAGCCAGAACCAGCCACCCTACGAGACCATTCCGCAGCACATCAACAGCACCGTGCACGACCTGCGGCTCAACGAGACAAACTCAAGGCCGTGCTCTACTCATCGCTCAACCGCTTCGGGAACCTCACCGACCTCAACCTCACCAAGAACGAGATCTCCTACATCGAGGACGGCGCCTTCCTGGGCCAGTCGAGCCTGCAGGTGCTGCAGCTGGGCTACAACAAGCTCAGCAACCTGACCGAGGGCATGCTGCGGGGCATGGGCCGCCTGCAGTTCCTCTTTGTGCAGCACAACCTCATCGAGGTGGTGACGCCCGCCGCCTTCTCCGAGTGCCCGAGCCTCATCAGCATTGACCTGTCCTCCAACCGCCTCAGCCGTCTCGATGGCGCCACCTTCGCCAGCCTGGCCAGCCTCATGGTGTGCGAGCTGGCCGGCAACCCCTTCAACTGCGAGTGCGACCTCTTTGGCTTCCTGGCCTGGCTTGTGGTCTTCAACAATGTAACCAAGAACTATGATCGCCTGCAGTGCGAGTCGCCACGTGAGTTCGCTGGCTACCCACTGCTGGTGCCCCGGCCCTACCACAGCCTCAACGCCATCACCGTGCTCCAGGCCAAGTGCCGAAATGGCTCGCTGCCCGCCCGGCCTGCAAGCCACCCCACGCCCTACTCCACTGACACCCAGAGGGAGCCTGATGAGAACTCAGGCTTCAGCCCCGACGAGATCCTGTCGGTGGAGCCGCCAGCCTCATCCACCACGGACGCGTCAGCAGGGCCGGCCATCAGGCTGCACCAGGTCACCTTCACCTCAGCCACCCTGGTGGTCATCATCCCACACCCGTACAGCAAGATGTACGTGCTGGTCCAGTACAACAACAGCTACTTCTCCGACGTCATGACACTCAAGAACAAGAAGGAGATCGTGACCCTGGACAAGCTGCGGGCGCACACTGAGTACACCTTCTGCGTGACCTCACTGCGAAACAGCCGCCGCTTCAATCACACCTGCCTGACCTTCACCACCAGGGACCCAGTGCCCGGCGACCTGGCACCCAGCACCTCCACCACCACCCACTACATCATGACCATCCTGGGCTGCCTCTCGGCATGGTCATCGTGCTGGGAGCCGTCTACTACTGCCTGCGCAAGCGACGCATGCAGGAGGAGAAGCAGAAGTCAGTCAAGGTCAAGAAAACCATCCTGGAGATGCGCTATGGGGCGGACGTGGACGCCGGCTCCGTTGTCCATGCCGCCCAGAAGCTGGGCGAGCCCCCCGTGCTGCCCGTGTCCCGAATGTCTTCCATCCCTTCCATGATTGGGGAGAAGCTGCCCACCACCTCCAAAGGGCTGGAGGCTGGGTTGGACACGCCCAAGGTGGCCACCAAGGGTAACTATATCGAGGTGCGCACGGGCACGGGCAGCGAGGGCTTGGCGCGGCCAGAGGATGACCTCCCTGAGCTGGAGAACGGCCAGGGCTCAGCCGCTGAGATCTCCACCATTGCCAAGGAGGTGGACAAGGTCAACCAGATCATTAACAATTGCATCGATGCCCTCAAGCTGGACTCGGCCTCTTTCCTGGGGAGTGGCAGTGGTGGCGGGGACCCTGAGATGGCCTTCGAGTGCCAGTCCCTCCCTGCGGCCTCCACCACTTCCTCCACCGCCACCCCTGTTCCTGGGGTGCTGGAGCGGCCCACCTTCCTCTCGCCCCCCTATAAGGAGGGCTCCCATCACCCGCTGCAGCGCCAGCTGAGCGCCGATGCCGCCGTGGCACGTAAGACCTGCAGCGTCTCCTCCAGCGGCTCCATCAAGAGCGCCAAGGTCTTCAGCCTGGACGTGCCAGATCATCCGGCCACTCCGGGGCTGGCCAAGGGCGACTCCAAGTACATCGAGAAGGGCAGCCCCCTCAACAGCCCGCTGGACCGGCTCCCGTTGGTGCCAGCCAGCAGCAGCGGGAGTAGCGGCGGCGGTGGCGGCACCGTCCACCACCTGGAGGTGAAACCCGCCTACCACTGCAGCGAGCACCGGCACAGCTTTCCGGCCCTGTACTACGAGGAGGGCACCGACAGCCTGAGCCAGCGTGTGTCCTTCCTCAAGCCGCTGACCCGCACCAAGCGGGACTCCACCTCTCGCAGCTCTCCCCCAGACACTACTACTCAGGTTACTCCTCCAGCCCTGAGTACTCGTCCGAGAGCACGCACAAGATCTGGGAACGCTTCCGGCCCTACAAGAAGCACCACCGGGAGGAGGTGTACATGGCCGCCGGCCACGCCCTGCGCAAGAAGGTCCAGTTCGCCAAGGACGAGGACCTGCATGACATCCTCGATTACTGGAAAGGGGTCTCGGCCCAGCAGAAGCTGTGACCCTCTCCCCACCCCCGACCCTGGTGAGGTTGGAGGGGGCGGGCCAGGGGCACGCGGGGAAGACCCCCTCTCTCCCCAGACCTCTGCTATCCAACTGCTGCAATCCCCCACCTCTGGGCAGCCCCTGGATTCAGCCTGTGTTGCTATAAGGGAGTTTGGCCTTCCTGGCTCTGAGCTCTTCCCCATGAGTGAGGCCACACTCAGACATTCGGCAGCCCCACCTGTTCGTGGGTCTGTGTTCCCTGTGGCCCCCTGGCTCCTAGCTCATGGGCCTTTCCTGAAGCCTTTTGTCTCCCTGGGAGTTGGGATGGATTGGGGGGAGGGCTCCCCAGAAACTGTCTCTTATACACATCTCGAGGAAGCCAGAAGAGGGTGTGGGGTCTGGGGCTCTGGGACTAGGGACAGGTTTTGGGGTAAAGGAGCCTGGGGTGGAGATGGACCCAAGCTCCCCTGGGGCAGGGGGTGGGTCCCCCCAGATGGGGGACTGGTTACTGGGAGACTTAGTAGCATATGGACACTGGGCATCATTTTCTCCCTTTATGGATGGGGAGACCAAGGCCCAGAGGAAGGGAGTCACGTGGCAGATGAGAGGCAGTCTCCCAGTTTCCCAGCCCAGGGCTGTCCCCCACGCCCCCAGTGGCTCCTCTGGGGCCCTCACCCTCGGTCCATCCACTACCCGTTCCAGAGCTGTGGTCTCCTGGAGCTGAGGGTCAGGCAGGTGCTTTTCCTTTCTAGAAAGGCTCATGGCCACGCCCCCAGAGCGTGGAACTGTGATTCATCATGGGCAGCTGTGGGGGAGTCTCTGCCTCCTGATGCCAGCACCCAGGAGAAGTGGGAGGTCCTGGTCATAGGGGAGATGCAGGCATGGGACGGTCCACCAGCCCCCTTCAAGTGTCTTCCAAGTAGCCTGGGAGCTGTCGATGGGCTCTGAGGAAAGCGGCTGGGCCACCAGCCTCCGCATCTCAGGTGCAGGCCTCCACACCCTGGCCCCCCAGCCTCTCTGGGCCTCCAAGACCCCTCCTCATCCCAGAAGGGCAGGAGTGAACTGTGATACCTGAGAGCAGCCGGGGAGTGGAGTCCACTGGGGGCCTTCCTGCCTCTGCCCCTACCTTCTGGCCTCCCACCTGCCAGAGCCCTGCTGTGGGCTCTCTGGGCAGCATCTCAGCCTGCCCAGCGGAAGGAGGGCCTTCTGGGGTTTTTCCACTCACACTCTCTTGGCTGCCTATCCTCACCTTACCCACTGGTCTGAGAGGCCCCCAGGTTTCCATGGCAATGGCCGCTCCTCCCATGCTGACCCCCACCCAACATCGAACAAAGCACAAATGGTGAGCACCTCCCACACCCCTACTGGGAAGGAGCAGGCGGGTTCCTGGGGCCCCTCCCCCTCCCTGGCCGGCCTCTGTCGCCATGGCAACCTAGAGCCTGGCAGTTGGGACCGTTGGGCTTCTGGGGGTTCTCTCTCAGTCAGTGTGGGTGGCAGAGGGCGGTGAGGGAGGGCAGGGCCAGATGGGGTGGCTGCCTTTCTCAAGAGCTGGGGGCTTCCTGGGGTCAGCTCTAAGGGGCGGATCTGGGGTCCTGAAACTATCTTGGAGACTGTCTTGAACACTGTCAGGGTGCTGAGGGGCCAGAGTCAGCTCCCCTGCAGCTGTGGATGAGAGGTGGGCCAGTGGGGAGTGAGATGACTCTGGCTTTGCCCACCTGCCCATATGCCCCTTGGCACTCCACCCACCTCAGGAGTGGAAGGAGCCCACTGGGCTCTCCTCACACTCCTGCTTTCGGCCTGTCACTCAGTTGGGTTCTTGAGTTTTAGGGGTGTGACTGTGGGGTGAGGGTGGGTGCTGGATGGGACCAAGACTTATACTGTGGAGGGGATTCTGACCAGGGAAGCTAGTGCCATTCCCTGGGTGGTGGGCTCCAGCGACCTTCCTAGGGGAGGACAGTGGAGGGGAAAGGGGCCTTAGGGCTCAACTGAGCCCCGCTTGGGGGAACAGACCAAGCCTGGGGCTCACTTTGGGGGTGACATTTGCAAAGAAAGGACTGTTCTCCTGGGGGAGTGGAGGGGAGGGGGCCAGCATGGATATGCAGAGCAGACCTGCCCCAACTCCCCAAAACCTGCCCCCAACCTCTCCTCACACTGGATTGATGAAACAGAAAAGCAAGCAGAGAAGCCTGTGATGTAAGAAAGCAGATTCCCTGTTATATTTGCATGACGATTTTACTGTATTTTTCTGAGCAAACATCTGTCGTGTATGTGCCAGTTTGTCCAGACTCCCTGGCCCGCCCTCCCTCCCCACCGCGCTCCCATTCCCACATTCCCTCTGTTGTGATCTGACAAGCAGCTCTTGAAACCCAGGGAGGGGCCCGCTCTGCAAATGACCCAAAACAGTGCCACCAAAAACACCCCCACCCTCCGACCCACCTCCTGTCTTTCTGGACATCAGGGCCAGCCCACAAGTGCCGCCTCCCCTCCTCCCATCAGCCTCTTCCTGGCCAGGGAAGGGCAGCCCCAGGGAAGGGCACCTGGGGGGACTGCTCCCCTATCCCACTTGCTCCCATTTTGCAGATGAAGTGGGAGCTCCCCAAAAAGGAGGAGTCTGGTGATTTGCCTGCCGGGAGAGTCAAGTCATATTGCTGAGTACAGGAGGCCAAGAGCTTGAGGCTTCATGGGTGGCTCTACAAGGGGGGGCTTGGGGCCCTGAGGGAAGGACCCATAGGGGGAGCCCCTCCCTTGAGGTTGGCCTGGGGACAGCACTGCTGCCCATGGGGAGGAATCCTGCAGCAGGAGCAGAGCTCCCCTCAATCCCCCGTCATTCCTGGCTGAACATGACTATAAAAACCTCAGACAGGCTGGCTTTGGGGGCTTCAGAGGATAGGTCCCCATCTTAACCGCAAGGGTCTTCCACTTCAGGAGGTGAACCCACACTCATAGCCCAGGGCATACAGGTCTATGAAGCAGAATAAGACGACCTCCTAGGTGCCCAGGCCAGGCCAAAGCTCTGGGGAAGGGCCACACACTGTTGCTCACCCCAGAGGCTTTCCTGTATCTATGTCCTGTGTCCTGTTCAGGGCAAAATATTCACAAGACTGGTGAAAATTTACGTCCAGGAATATGGCTGGCCAGGGTCCTGTGTTTGTAATGGTGATGAGCACGGTGGACCCTGGGGCCATGGCCTGGGCAGGCCAGGAGGGCATGCAACCAAGAGAGAAGGGAAGGGGGGTTTCCCGGGGAGGAGGGGGACAGGGGCCCCTGGTGGAGTGGGGTTGCTGAACCCTGGACCTTCTGGAAGCTGGCGGGCCTCTGAATAAACCTTCACAGGAGCTTCCTTGGCACCTATCCACGGGAAGGGGCACACATGGTCTCCTGGAGAATGCAGTAGGGACTGTGACCCCTCTGTTGAAGCTAATAGCTTCCAGAAGTGAAAAGTAGGGGTCTAGCAGGAAGAAAGCTTAGTCTGGGGTGGCCACCTCCTCAGGGGTCCCAGGCTTGTCTCCTCTTCACAAGAGGGGCCTGTGTTGGCCCCCCGGAGGCTCCTTGCCCCTGACCCCTCCTAGGGGACAGAGCAGAAGGATGGTGGTGGTCTGTGTCGAGGCTGGGAAGGGACTATCTGCCAGGGCCACGGGGGGTTGGGGAGTGGTTGGAGTAGGAAGACACACCTGGGGAGAGGAGGTCTGCAGAACCCCAGAGAGGCAGGGAGAAGAGTCTGAGCCTGGCCGAAGGGCTCTGAGGTTCCTAGCGAGGAGTCGCCCACCTGCACCCCTCCTGTCCTGGACATGTTTAACAGATAGGGAAACAGAAGCACAGGGAGGGGGAAGGAAAGAAATCTAGGGTCTCAAAACATCCTAAAGCCAGGAAAGGGGCCAGACCTGGGGGACAAGAGTGACAGGTCCCGGCTTATAAGGGGCTTAGATGCAGTGAAGGGACAGCCACAAAATGCACAGAGAATTAAAAATCAGGAGAATAGAGTGGAAAGGGGCCAGGGGAGCCCTCGGGGCAGGGGAGCCAAGCTCTGAACGACAGAGCCAGAGGACTTGCCCGCTGGCCAGGGGAGGATGACATGGGAGGGGGGAGAAGTAAGGTTGTTAGGAGGGGCTGGACGCCCCCACGTACCTCCTCTCGTGACCTCCACTACTCTGGCGCTGCCCTGCAAGGACCCCAGGGTTCAGCAGCATCCCACCACATTCGTGAGGAGGGAGTGGGGGCCTTCTTTCTGAGGTGGTGGATGGGTGGTCGGGCATGAGGAAGCCTGGGGGTATGAGAGCCCCACAGGGCTTAAGGGGCGCCCCCTGAAGCTTGCCCGCCAGGCCAGAGTGAAGGTTGGGGCTTGCCTGACGACAGTGCTGGTCTCTGCTGAGACCTGTGCTCCATAGTCACCTCAGTCCTAGGAGCTGCCATGTTCCTCGTCTGTCCTCCCACCTTTAAGATAGAACCGTATTAGACTCCTTGTTCTCATGCCTGCCACCGAGTCCCCCATTAAGGTCCATCACTGCTGCCGAGAAGTAGGGAGAGGAAAAGGGGGGGAATGGGGTGGGCTTGAGAGGTTCTGGGCAGCCTCTCCTTCCTTCACCTGCCCCTTGCCAAACAAGCACAGGGCTGGGCAGGCCGGAGGGGGGTCCACTCTTGTTCCCTGGCTTCCTCCACACCCCCTACCCTGACCCTGGAGCCACCAGCCCCTCCATCCCGCCCCACGGCTTGGCACCTGGTTTGGGTCCTGCAGAGCTGGGCTCCTGGCCCCGGGCTACGAACCTGTGAACCCCAGCTGTGTGTGGACCTTTCTTCCCGTGGCGGGGCCTGAACTCTCCTTTTCTTCTTTTTGGGGTGGGGGGAGGGGTAACTTCATTTATTTTCTCTTCCCTGTATCTGCCTCTCCCTCCTCCCTATTTCCTATTTTAAACTGAATGGCACGAAATTGTTTTCCTCAACTCGGAGATTCCTGTATGGAGAGAATCAATTTCTATATTTGCAATAAATTTCTTATTTAAAACAACAGGACGAAGCTCTTTGTTCAGTGTCGACCCCCTCCGTCTGCAAGTTGGGATCCCAGTGCCTCCAGTTTCTGGTAGCCAGTTCCCATCTCCCTTTCTCACCAGAGCCTCACACGCAGGGTTAAGGAAGGGGGCCTATCAAATGGGCAAGTCCTTGCCCATGGTCAAGGAAATAGGAAATGTGTTCCCCAGACAGCACATGGGCCAGCTGAGAACTAAGGGTCACTTTCCTTGCCCCAAGCCTAGCCGCTGGGGGCCCCGTGGTGTCATCCCACTAGAGGTGTGGGAGCCCACTGCCATGTGCCCCCACTCCCTGCCTGGTGTCCTGGCCTCCATTATCACTGGATCTAGACTGTCGAGGTGGAGGAGCAGTGGGCATCACTTCAGTCTCAGCTGATTTCTGGGGGTTACGCACCGTAGTGAGTGGCCAAGGACCCTGCCTCTAACAGCTCTCTGTCCTTAGAGGGTGGGATGGTGGGGTACCCTTTCTCCTGGCCAAGGTTGCTGAAGCCAACTTCCAGGCTGCCTGCCTCTTCCAGCTATCTGCTACCCTTTTCTCCATAGCTCTGAACCACCCCTGCTCCTTATCAGGGATCAAGAGATGCACCTTGTCTCTCTGGAGAGGCATGGAGCTCAGGCTTCATCCAGTGACATCAGGCTGAGCTGCCAAAGCTTGGATTGGGAAGGACGAGTCGGGGAGCCTGGAGCCCAGCTCCAAGCCCCAGCCTCCGTGTCTCCCCAGTACACAGAGCCCCTCCCCCTCTCTCCCCAGACCTCTGCTATCCAACTGCTGCAATCCCCCACCTCTGGGCAGCCCCTGGATTCAGCCTGTGTTGCTATAAGGGAGTTTGGCCTTCCTGGCTCTGAGCTCTTCCCCATGAGTGAGGCCACACTCAGACATTCGGCAGCCCCACCTGTTCGTGGGTCCGTGTTCCCTATGGCCCCCTGGCTCCTAGCTCATGGGCCTTTCCTGAAGCCTTTTGCCTCCCTGGGAGTTGGGATGGATTGGGGGGAGGGCTCCCCAGAAAGACCCAGGCTGAGCCCCAGCTTGTATCCTGTCCGCTCCAAGCTGCCCTCAAGCACCCTCTGTGCCTCTGTCACGAGGTGGCCACAGCCCAGGCCGTGGTCTCCCTCTGCTCTCAGCTCTTCTCAAGCAACTGTGTCCTGCGGGGAGGGTTCAGAAGAGCAGGTGCTAGAATGTCACAGGCTCTGTCATTTCAGGCCTGGCCTAGGGTCCCCAGCCCAGCCCAGCCACCTTCTTTTGACACTGTCTTGGTTTCTCTTCATTAGCATGGGCCTTTTCTCTTGGAAAATTCTTATTATTCCTGAAGAAACAAAGATGTGGCCAAGTGTGGACATGTGTGTAGGGAGAGCAGGTCAGGTCAGATCCTGCCTCTTCTGGCTGCCCCGGCTCCCCCACCCCCCTGAGTGCCGCCACAACCACGAGGGAGTTTACAGGTGCTGGGCATTTGGAAGGTGTCCTCAAAGACAGTTTTGCTTTCCGGTACAGAAAGGCTCGCTCCTTTGTTACTTGGATTCCAAAATGAACTTTTATTTACAAAGTTAGTTTCAAAGACCATGCCCTTTCATTTCAATGCAAAGGTTACTCTGTGAATAAATCTAGTCAATTTGAACATTCATTTTTAAGGGGACTTTGGGTTAATTTAGGTCCTGCATACACATGTAATTAAGTAAATGTCCTTAACTCTCCCAAAACGATATCAGGAAATTTAATATATCTGATTTCCTTTTTCAATACTTCATTTATGTGAAGAATCTTGTATCCTGCTAAGTTTCCGCTTACTCCTAGTGTGACTGGGTTCTTGTCACGTCCCAAGCTTCTTATCACACTAGTGGTATTTTCAGGAAAATCACAATTCTGAACTAATTCCTTATTTTCAAATCATCGATTTGAATGTCAAGGACACTGGTGCTTTAACATTTAACAGAGCAAACATCATAAATACCTGGAACACTAAATATCCCAGATCACTCAACACAAATGTTTATTAACTAGGCAAATGTGACATGTTTATTTGGTATCTACTTCTAATTCCTTCTGGGGTGAGGCGGTATTCATCCAGTAAGGAAATAAAAAACGCCTTGTGGCAATTTTGGGTAAAACCTTGCTGGCTAAGGCTCCCGAGGACCTGAGGCTTCGGGTGGGGTTGGGGTGCTATAGAAAGAGCCCAATGCCAGGAGGAACCCCACTTTTATACTTTCTGTGTCATGCCCTCCAAATTGGGGTTCTTCCAAACCAGCACCCGTGGGCCGAGCTGCAGGTCTTCTGTCTTCAGAAAATCTGTCAGCCTCCTCATGTCCTCTCAGCCTTGACCCTGTCTAGCTCAGGACTGCTTCCTCCTTCTCCACATTCACAAACACACCCCCTTATATACAAGAGCCCCCACTACCCGAGCTCCGCCGGGGCTTGGTTTGAAGGTGTTCACAGTTCCAAGGTTATTCTGTGACCCCTCACAGCTGCTTCTGTTTAGTCACTTAGTTCAGTTCCCCTCCCCTGGGCTCCCACTTTGCCTTCACAACAACAAAAAGCTCTCTCCTGAAATACCCTCAAATTGAGCCCACTGGGGCTTCGCTGGTTCCAGAGGCAGCCCAGGTTTGTGACTCCCGGACGCTGCTTCTCCCAGGTTGCTGCCTCCTACCTCTGCGTTGAGGGGTTGAGGCTTCTATAGGACCCAAGGGCTACCTCCTCTAGGCCTGGCAGGACCCCTGACCTAGGCACCCTAGCTTACCTTGTCTCCCTACTCGGTGCCAATGGTCTGTGGTCCCTTTTCTCCACAGCTCTGAACCACCCCTGCTCCTTCTCAGGGGTCAAAAGATCCACCTTGTCTCTCTGGACAGGCACGGAACTTGGGCTTCATCCAGTGACCTCAAGCTAAGCTGCCAAAGCTTGGATTGAGAAGAGTGAGTGGGGGAGCCTGAAGCCCAGCTCCAAGCCCCAGCCTCTCTGTCTCCCCAGTAGACAGAGCCTCTCCCCCTCTCTTCCCAGACCTCTGCTCTCCAACTGCTGCAACTCCCTGCCTCTGGGCAGCCCCTGGATTCAGCCTGGGTTGCTATAAGGGGACTTGGCCTCCCTGACTCTGAGCTCTTATTCAGGAGTGAGGCCACACACAGGTATATTCAGCAGCCCCACCAAGGGTCAGTGTTCCCTGTGGCCCTCCTGGCTCCTGGCCCGTGGACCTTTCCTGTGGACTTTTGCCTCCCTGGGAGTTGGTGTGGACTGGGGAGGCGAGGTTAGGAGGGACTCCCCAAAAAGACCCAGGCTGGAGTCCCAGCTTGTATCCTGTCTCCTCCAAGCTGCCCTTAAGCACCCTCTGTGCTGCTGTGCCAAGGTGGCCGCAGCCTGGTCCCAGTCACCCTGTTTACCGACTTCCTAAGCAGCTGTGAAAAGTGATAAAGGGAAACCTCACTAAAAACCTCACTAAACCTCACTTCTGCTCACATGGGAGAGCAGAAGGGAGAATGCTTAGGCATGTACCATTAGCTATCAATACTGATCTCAACAGAAAGAGATAGACCCTGCTTTTCAGGCAGGAAGTGACACTACCTTAGCACTGCCAGCAGGAGGAAGATTTTCTCCTGGCTTGAAAGTGAAAGTGAAGTCGCTCAGCCGTGCCTGACTCTCTGCGACCCCATAGACAGTAGCCTGTACCAAGCTCCTCCATCCATAGGATTTTCTAGGCAAGAGTACTGGAGTGGGTTGCCGTTTCCTTCTCCAGGGAATCTTCTCGACCCAGGGATCGAACCCCAGTCTTCCACATTGTAGACAGACGCTTTACCATCTGAGCCACCAAGGAAGTCCCTGGCTTGGCAACAGCTAAGTGTCACATCTCAGCCAGAGTAAAGCAGTTTTCTCCAGTGGACTGCCCCACCCATGTCCCTTTCTCTATAAAAGAGTTTCCTCTCCTTCACTTTCTTGGGATTTACAGTATTTCACCATAGTTACATGTCCCCAAGTTGCAATTCTTTGCTGCTCCCACATAAACCCATTTTGCTGGTAGAATAACTGGTTGTTTTATTATTTTAGGTTAATATAGCCCATGTCTTGTTTCCTAAGGGAAGTTTCGCTATGAACTTGCACCATGGGAGGAGGAGAAGGGCCAAGCTTGTGGGGCTGGGAGTGGTCAGAGGAACAGGTGTTAGAATCTCACAAGCTCTGTCTGCTCAGGCCTGCAGCTAGGGTTGCTCCACGGTCCCCCAGCCTGGGTCAGTTTCAGTGTGCCCTGCCCAGGTGCCTTCCCCCTTGCCCTCCCCTGCTGTCATTGTGAGGATGGGGCAGGGGGTGTATGTGTCTACAAACCTATCCTCCAGGAAGGACCTGGAATGAAGTCCTCAGGAAAAGAGGCTCTTAGAAGGGTCATGTACACACTGTAAGGCCAGCAGCTAGGACCTGGGTCTGTGCTTCTCTTAGGCCCCAACCCTTCCAGGACTTTCTTTCAAGCTGAGAGTTGCCCTTCCAGGTCACATGAAGTCTTCCTTTTGAAGGAAGGGAGGGGGGTGGGATGTGGGGAGGTGGGCTGCCTCCCAGGCCTAAACTGCAGCCCATGACTATGCCTTGCTGGTCTCCTGGGCCTGCACCCCCCAGCTGGTCCCTCTGCTCCCCACAGCCTCTTCCTCCCAGCTGGGTGCCTCAGGGAGCTGCAGGGACTTACACACTCTGCTCCTAGGTGAGTTGAGCCAAGTGCACGTCCCAAAGCCAGCTCTCCCCAAACTGCAGTAAGGAGGGCCTGGCAGGGGACCCAAGGCACCCACTGTTGAGGAAGGAGGAGGGGACTGCATAAAAATTATCCTTCTTATCCTGGGGGACCTCGAAGGTCCTCATCCAGTGACATCAGGCTCGTTTGCACTATTGTTTGCTGCTGGGCCATCAGCCTTTCTTCCAGAGCCCTGCCATCTTGTTGGGACTAGAAACGCCTTCTTTCAGGAAGGTGACTAGATTTTGCCCATCAGCAGTAATAGTGACGTTTGGAAGATATAGCCTACTTTCAGCTTATTCCCAGGAGCAAGGCACCAATGTCCTGTAACAGGTTCCAGGCATCTCCTTCTATCTCTGCCTTGAGTGCTTGGAGCATCTGGGGGACCCATAGGCTTCTTCCTTCAGGCCAAGGCAAGATCAGCCTCCAGGCTTCACTGGACCTCTGCTTGCACATGAGCCCTCTTACTTGCACTGTCTCCTGTTGCTCGACCACACCAGTCTGCAGGCCCTTTCTCGATGGTTCTGAACCACCCCTGCTCTTTCTCAGGGATCAAGAGATGCAACTTGTCTCTCTGGACAGGCATGGAGCTCAGGCTTCATCCCGTGACCTCAGGCTGAGTTGCCAAACTTGGATTGGGAAGGGGAAGTGGAGGGGCCTGCAGCCCAGCTCCAAGCCCCAGTCTCTCTGTCTCCCCTGTAGGCAGAGCTTTAACAGGAGGGAAAGGGGCAGGGCACAACTTTTGAAAGAATAGCATAGCCCAAGGACACAACATAAACTGATTAGAATCAAATGGGACCAAGATGGCAGACAAGACTAGACCTTGATCCTGAATCATCAAGTGAAATAACACACCCAGAGATGCCATGACAGTTCCAAGGCACTATTAAAAGCTCCAGGACTGGGAGGTGGCCCCAATCCAGGAAATCTCTGCCCTTTCCCCAGAATAGTTGGAATAGTCCTCCAACTCATTAGCATATGAAAATACCTAGCCTATAAAAACCATGCCACAGTTCACAGCTGCTGCATTCGCCCTCTGTGATGGCCCACACTCTATATGAGGAGTGTGCTTCTCTCTGTATCTGAATAAACCCACTTCTTACTTATCAGTTTGTCTCTTACTGAATTCTTTCCGTGATGAGATATCAAGAACTTGAGCTTCATTAGGTCCTCAGGTATGGTGGGTTCTGGCTGGGTTTGAGTCCCAGTCATGTAGGCTCAAGTCCCAAGCAGGGTTTTGACTGGGTTCGAGTCTCAATCTGTGGTAAATGGATTCAGAGCCCCCCCCCCTCTCTCCTCAGACCTCTGCTATCCAACTGCTGCAATCCCCCACCTCTGGGCAGCCCCTGGATTCAGCCTGTGTTGCTATAAGGGAGTTTGGCCTTCCTGGCTCTGAGCTCTTCCCCATGAGTGAGGCCACACTCAGACATTCGGCAGCCCCACCTGTTCGTGGGTCTGTGTTCCCTGTGGCCCCCTGGCTCCTAGCTCATGGGCCTTTCCTGAAGCCTTTTGTCTCCCTGGGAGTTGGGATGGACTGGGGGGAGGGCTCCCCAGAAAGACCCAGGCTGAGCCCCAGCTTGTATCCTGTCCGCTCCAAGCTGCCCTCAAGCACCCTCTGTGCCTCTGTCACGAGGTGGCCACAGCCCAGGCCATGGTCTCCCTCTGCTTTCAGCTCTTCTCAAGCAACTGTGTCCTGCTTCCCTGGTAACTTGCCCCCTGGGCGGGGGTGGCAGTTGTGTGGGGGGGAGGGTTCAGAAGAGCAGGTGGAATCTCACAGGCTCTGTCATTTCAGGCCTGGCCTAGGGTCCCCCAGCCTGGCTCTGGCTCAGGGCCACTTGTTCCAGTAGCCTTCCCCTTGCTATTCATGAGTTGTCCCTATGCCATAGCTGTGAGGATGGGGGTCTGCTAACCCCTTCTTCCAGGAAAGCCCTCAAATTCTGCTCCCTAACAGTAGGCTATTTAAGATGGTCTCACAGCAGCTGAGGTATTTTCCTCATTGTTTTCTAGACTGTGAGGTTGGAGAATCCAGTTCTTCTGGGTCTGGACTCTCTTGGTCCCAACTCATCCCGCTTCCCTGATTCAGTTCAGTTCAGTCACTCAGTCGTGTCTTACTCTTTGCGACCCATCACGACTGAAGCAACTTAGCAGCAGCAGCAGCAACCAAAGTGATCACGTGGACCACAGCCTTGTCTGACCCAATGAAACTATGAGCCATGCTGTGCAGGGCCACCCAAGATGAATGGGTCATGGTGGAGAGTTCTGACAAAGCATGGTCCACTGGAGAAAGGAATAGCAAATCAGTTCACCATTCTTGCCTTGAGAACCCCATGAACTAGATGAAAGCCTCGCCTAATTACAGGTCCCAATTTGTTGCTTCTCAGCCTCTGCATTTGTAGTCTCGCTCAGGGTGAGGACTCAGCCCCCAGGAGCCACCTTCGCAGGGCTCTTTACCTGCAAGAAAGATACAGGTCAGATGTGACAGTTCTGGGCACACTCATTGTTCGTCCTCCCCTTCCTGTGGGTCACCCACTCTCTGTTTCTAGCCCTGCTCTCATTTTTGCCATCTTGGGAACTCAGCTACTGTCTCCTCCCATGGGCCCTTAGCTCTCAGAGTGTCTTTCCCCTTCACACTTGTCTTTGGCCCCATGACATCCTGATGTGTGAGTCAGGGTGGCAGGGTCTCTGATGCTGCCACCCTCATCAGCAGTTAACTCAGGGCTTACTCCCTCTCCACTCTCTCACTGGTGCCCGAAGGGGTTTGTGACTGGTCTCCACAGTCCACCCTCCACATGAGGTCCAAGGCTGCCTCTCTAGGTCTGCCTGGCCTAGGTCCCCATTTTGCTCCCATAGGCCTGAGTTGCCAGCCCATCTGTCCTCTCACCACAGTGCCAAGTCAGGCACATCCATTCCTGCCCAGCTCCCATGGGAACTGGAAGCCCCACCCCAAATCTCCTCTCTTGGACTGAAATACTTCCCCCCATGACATCCTTGACAGCCTGTCATGGGTTGTCATGGTTCTTGCCAAACTAAGGAAGAGCACACGTGAGGGAGTCACAGTGGCAGAGGTGAAGACCTGGAAGTTGTAGCCTCTGAAAGTCCTTGTTCTCAGTATTCATGCCTGCCTTTTTCCTGACCTCCTCCTCCAGCAACCACCCCTCCACATCAGAATCTATAATGGCCCAGGAGGTAAAACTCACTCATCCATTCCTTCTTCTAGTCAATACAAGAAACATTTCTGGTCCCTGTCCCTATTAGCCAGACAACAGCTATGAATTTGGCCTGGACTCCATTGAAGACAACAGAGTTTGCTATAACCAGTTGAAACAGAGAAGGGTTAATGAGAGGGGGACCAAGAATTGTACAGAATTATCGGGCGAGCTGAAGATCCAGACTCTAGCTTGTGCTTTCTGGATCGACTTTCTAAGTAACAGTGCAGACCTGGGTCACCTAGGAGGCAGCTGCCCCTTGGTCCGTTAGCAGGATCCAGGATGCTGGTGCCAGGACAACAGTGGCCCAGTGGATACCCATGGAAGCTGATGACGGGCTGAAGGTTCCTCTGCTAAGGCAAGGGATGGTCACCGAATTATACCCTCTGGCTCATTGCCTCCTTCCACATCTCTGCGAAGAGCCCTGATCTGCAGAACCAAATCCACCTGACACCCAGCTTCAAGAGGGTCTTACATTGGGCCATTTCTTAGCTTTCTGGTCTCCACAGTGCCAGGAGGTATGAGTACAGAATTATCGGGCGAGCTGAAGATCCAGACTCTAGCTTGTGCTTTCTGGATCGACTTTCTAAGTAACAGTGCAGACCTGGGTCACCTAGGAGGCAGCTGCCCCTTGGTCCGTTAGCAGGATCCAGGATGCTGGTGCCAGGACAACAGTGGCCCAGTGGATACCCATGGAAGCTGATGACGGGCTGAAGGTTCCTCTGCTAAGGCAAGGGATGGTCACCGAATTATACCCTCTGGCTCATTGCCTCCTTCCACATCTCTGCGAAGAGCCCTGATCTGCAGAACCAAATCCACCTGACACCCAGCTTCAAGAGGGTCTTACATTGGGCCATTTCTTAGCTTTCTGGTCTCCACAGTGCCAGGAGGTATGCTGTAGGGCAATGGGCCAATCCCGCCTGTCCACTATACAGACCAAGTTAAATCAGGTTCCCATAGCAACTCTGCAACGTAGATACTTTAGCTCTGGTTTCCATTTGGGAAATGGAACAGGGTCAGAAACAGAAATTCCCCTGAGATCAGGGGCAGCCTGGGAGGGAACCCCACCCCACTTGACTCCCGAGCTTTGCTCGATCCTTTGGATAGCTTCATCCAGACATCCCTTCAGGACAGTGCCCAAAGGCCCAAGGTCCCATTAGGACACTGCAGGACATCCCAATCTGTGGGCCAACAGAGAGCAGAGGAAGGCCAGCTTCAGGCCCAGGACCTGTGGCCATCCTGAGCCTTGAACTGAGGTAAGATGTCCTAAGCACTATCAGACCCTGCATTCTGACTCCTGCTATTAGAATTCTGGTTACTTCTGATATATCTATGCAAATTCCTCATTTCAAGATGAGATGAATGAAGTCCAGAAAATAGTGGATGGGAGAGAAAGACTTCCCAATCATAGGGAGTATGGTGTGACCTGGGAGGATGGAGATCAGGCCTTACACTATTTCAACTAGGCCCCAGACAAGGGAAGGGAAGGAGGCAGATGTGACTAGCATCAAGAGGGGACCTGCCTTGGGCCACGCACATCGGAGGGCCTGCTTTGACCTGCCTCCAGCACCCTGTTCCTCCCTGCAGGGCAGTGAGTCTACAGAGCCGACACGTGCATGCCCAGGGTCTCCACCTTCTAGATTCTGCTTGAAATAACCTGGGATGCCGGGATCATCTGTCCAGCTGGCCTTAGGCCTGCTTCCACACCGACGTGGGTATAAGAAATGACCAAGGGGTAGCTGTGTGTGGGAAGTGTGGACACAGCCTAGATGTGTGGGTTGGGGGGTGCTATTTGCATGCATGTGAGACCCCTTAAGTTATAAGAAAGCACTGGAGAGAGAAGAGAAGGGGTTGTGGTGGGCCAGAAGATGGGGGCTCAGTTTCCCAGAGCCGTCACACCCAAGGCACCCAAGGATAGGAATTCACATCTTCCTAGGTCATTATGAAGGTATATTTGTCAAAGCAGGAGGATGTGCTAATGATTTCTAAGCTTGATTTATAACTTAAATATTTAGACCTACAGTATTTGAGCTTCCTTTTGTATTCTTGCCCAGGCTTTACTAGCACTTGGAGAAGGGTTCAGCTGAGGGGAGCTTAGGGTGCCCTCAGTGAAGGGTGGGAGGAGAAGCCCACTGTTTGGAGAAAAAGGCTCAATAAATGGTGTTGGACGATTAAAAATGGTTTTGCTTTTTTATGGCTGGGCAAGAGTAAGATGGGCTTGGAAGCCAGTCATAGGAGATGGCATGACACTGCAAAGAGGGGAGGAAATAGGAATGAGATGGCCTGGCTTGGGCACAGGGGTTGGGAGGCTGAACTCTTGTCTCCTGGAGGAGTGAGGGGATGAAGGAACTGGTTTTTGAGGAAAGAGAGGTGGCAGGGATCAGATGAAGTCAGAAAGGCCGTTTGCATTTGGGATGTGTCTTTCCTTTGCCTTGCTGAGTAAATCGCCAATTTTTTCTTCCCTCTTCTGCTGCTCAGCGGAATTCTCAGCCTAGATGGTCTTCCTAGTTTCTTACTCTGAGGGTCAACCCATGAGCCTGTGTGCTCGGTGGAGCCCTGGCCCCGGCTGGTGTGTGCAGTGGAGAAAGCTCAGGGAGACATGGCCTCCGGCTCCTGGGAGCCAAGAGATGCTGAGGCAGAGCTAGGACCTCCAGGGGTAGGGAGTGGGGCCATGGGGGTGAGAATGGGGAAAGGGCCAGACACGGGAGCTGCCGGATGTTAGCATCCCTTAACTACTTGTAAAGTTCTTCAGGTGAGGCATGAATGCTGGGCTGTAACCCTAGGAGACAAGGGGGCCTTGTGTGGCTCAGTCTCTGAAGTGAACACTGTTCCAAACAGCCTAGCCTCCCCATCAAACAACAATAAAAGAGGCATGCTCCTCTTTGCTCTCTTGAAGTACATCTAGATTGCATTTAGGATTCATGGCAATTCTTCTCAGAGCTCCTTCTTTATTCTGCTCATTTGTCTCCTGCCCAGAAGCTTGTTCCAGCACCTCATCCTTCCACTTCTCTGGTATTGCTGCTGTCAGCTCTGATCCTAGCAACCTCAGATTTGGGCCATGGGTCCCCCTTGCCCAGCCACTTCTAGCCTAAGGACTTTAGAACCTGAGGGTAGGAGCCTCACTACCAATGCAATCCATTCCTGATAGTCAGTCCCTGAGCTGTCACTGGGCCAGGCCTGCCACGGGCTGCTTTGGGGGGTAGGAAGGATAGAGGTCCATGGCTCCTGCCCTGGAGGACCTCACTGTGTACCAGCATTGTGCTCAGCTATTTAAACCTCACAATAGCACCATGAGTGCTAATGAGGTAGGCATTAGGTCATTAAATCTTTGCAGTATGTCCGTGAGATTAAACGTGTTTCTCATCCCCAGTGTACAGACCAGGGGAGTGAGGCTCAACAGACGTTGATTAACACAGGCAAGGCCAGATTCCCCCAGATCATGCCCCTGCCCCAGACCTGGCTGCCTCTCAACAGCCATCAATAGATGATATGTCCCAGCCAGTCTAGAGCCAATCGCTGGACTGACTGCCAGGGGTGACTCTGATAAGAGAAGGAGTATGGTGGCTGGATGGTGAACCTTAGAGTGCTTCCCCAACTGCAGAGCCTCAGTTTCCACCTCTGTGAAATAAAGCTATAGCTGCATCCACCTCCCAAGCTGTAGGGAGGTGTTGAAGACCTGAGAGCCGAGGAACAGTGCTACCAGGGCCTGGCCCAGGGAGGCTGCCAAGAATGTTAGCTGAACGGAAGAGGGTGTGACAGAGTGGCCCGCACAGCAGCGGAAGCACATGCTTTGTCCAAAAGAAACAGACCTCGGGGCGGGAGGCACGTGGGGGCAGCCCTAAACCAGAGAGGGAAAGGAAGAGAATCTCAGAGTGGGGCGAAAGAAAAGGGGAACGAGCAGGGTATGGGGAGGCCTCAGTGTGGGCTCTGGAGAAGGCCCGGGCCCTGGGCAGGGCAGAGCTACAGAGTTAATGGTTAATGTTGAACCTCGTACCACCCAGTCCTCTCTGAAGCCCAAACCTGCAAATTACCTTGATTTCTCCCTCTCCTTCCTTACTTGCATTTGCTTAGGTCCAGAGGTCCTACAAATGATATCTTCAAGGTGTCTGAAGTCCATCCTCTCTAGTACACCTTAATCTTGACCTGTCTGTCTTTCTCTTGGATTCCTACAATGGTTAGAGAAAGGTGTGGGCTCATGAAGACATCCGCTCGTTGACTCGCTCCTGAACACACTTTCTGAAGTCCCAGGGCTTCAAATACCATCCATATGTTGATGACTCTCAGCTACATATCCGACCCAGACACCCCCAACGGCCCCCTAAAACAACCTGCTTTCTATGTAAATGGCACCACTCAGCTGCTCAAGCCAGCACCATGGGCCCTCTTTACTGAGCTCTCCCACTCGTTCCCCAGGTCTGAGACTGCAGCACATCCTACTGACCTGGCTCGGAAAACCCACCTCGACTCTGACACCCTGTATGCCATTCTCCCTGTAGTCCAAGCACATCACCCTTCACCTGGGCGACTGCAGCAGCCTCTTAACTGGCCTCCCTGCCTTGGGTGCAGGCCCCAGTCTGTATCTTTGAAACGGGCACAGGGGTCGTGATGGGCATGCGTCTGGTTGTGCCCCTCATCTGTCTAAATAATCTCATTGCCTCCATCAGCCAGGCTGAGAAGACCCTTCACCCTGTCATGCCTCTGGACCTTTGAACCTGCTGTTCTCTCTGCTGGAGATTTCCCCCGGAACCTCCATTTCTTCCCTTTACCTTCCCTAAAAGAATCCTCCTTAGGTTCAGGAGGACTCTCCCCACCTACACTCAGCACTGGACATGGCCCCACCCGGAGCTCCAGGCAAATGTGGACTGGCCTGGGCAATCATGGTGGCCCACCCAGCCCCCACTTGCCAGTGATTGGTTTAGTAATGGCCACGAGACCCACTTCCTACCAAGGGAAGGGAACCTACTGGGGGGCTTTGAAGGGGAAGATCTTTTGTGTTCTCCTGGATGCCCTTGTTGTATGTAATTGGGATGCAGATACTGGAACCACTTCAGCCTTGTGGCCACGAGGCCTTTCTCTGTGAGCACAGTTGACACACCAGAAAGGCCAAATGGAAAGAGAGTATTTGAAGAAATGGAGCAGGGGACCCTTATTTGAATACATGGAGCTGAGGGCTGCATTGGGTCTGTACCTGTTTGCCTCTGCCTTCTCAAGTGAGATGATGCCTCTTTAGCTAGAACTTGACTTGAATAGAGATTTTGCGTCACTTGTAGCCATATGCAGATACACACCATCAACATGTCACTCCTACTCCTGGAGGTTGTGGTAGATTTGGGCTCAGAGTCAACTGACAGAGTGACAGCTGCTTCTAGGGTTGATGCAGTGGTGGGCCACATTAATAGAAACATAGGGTCTAGGGCAAGGGAGATGAGGGTTCCTTACTCTTCTGTATTGCCCAGACCCCACTTGGAGAAACTGGTCAATTCCAGGAGGGAGGTTGACCCAGTGGGGGCCCTCTACTGAGAACAATACCATTTGGAAGGTTTGGGAATCCTGTCAGACAATGGACACGTAAGAAAATGGGGGTTTTAGCCTGGCAAAGGGAAGACTCCGTGAGTGGCCTCATTAATCTCTTCAAGATGTGTGTGTGGGGCGGCTGAATGGAGGAGAGACCAGCCTCGTTTGCACTATTACAGACCACCAAAAGGAAGAGAATGACAGCATAAAGAAGTTTGCTAACAATTTAGGGCAAACTCAAACTTGCTGGGCATTGTTCTCATCTCAGTTCAGTTCGGTCACTCAGTCGTGTCCGACTCTCTGTGACCCCATGAATCGCAGCACGCCAGGCCTCCCTGTTCATCACTATTTCCCAGGGTTCACTCAGACTCACGTCCATCAAGTCCGTGATGCCATCCAGCCATCTCATCCTCGGTCGTCCCCTTCTCCTCCTGCCCCCAATCCCTCCCAGCATCAGAGTCTTTTCCAATGAGTCAGCTCTTCCGCATGAGGAGGCCAAAGTACTGGAGTTTCAGCTTTAGCAGGAACTTAGTAAAACCACAGGCCTGGTCCCTGTCTTTCAGCGAGTCCCAGACTGAGTTCTTAGCACTCCAGCGGCTTGTGATACACACCAGCACTGGGCGACCCCTGACTTAGGAAGGAAGTCAACATTTGCAGGCACCTAAGATGAGTCAGGCGCTGAGCTGGGTCCACCACTGTGTCTTCCATTTGACTGGGACACAAGTCCTTAGAGTCAAGCATTGTTGTTACAGTCACGAGTCCCCCACAAGAAGCACCACTAAAAATGAGAATACGTAATGCAGTAGAAATGGAGGCTATGAAAAGGTAATTCTGAGGCAAAGAAGTGAAAAGAGGAAGAGCTCTTACACATTCACAGTGAGATACATTAAGACTCACGGTGAGATCACAAAGTTTTCTTTGTGTACTCCTCCAATGTGGCAGAGATCACAGGCTGTTCTCCAGTTTACCTTCCCTTCTTCCATAGGAGCAGAGCCCTTGATTTTTGGCTAGGCACGTGGTCATCTAGAATAAAGACATTCCATAGTTTCTCATCTAGGTGAGGCCATGTGCCCAAGTTCTGGCCAGTGAGAAGTAGCAGATTCCAGGAACCTTCTGAAAAGACAACTGGTAGGTGCTTTTTGTCTTTATCTCTTCTTCCTGTGACTGAAAGACAGGACTTGATGGTTGGAGCACCAGCAGCTATACTAGGCTGAGAAGAGATCTTGGGAACAGAGATCACACACAGGGAAGGAATAAGAGAAGAAGCCTGAGTGATTGACACTGTGGAGCAGAGCCACCATGCCAGTTCTCAACTATCAGCCTCAAGAATTTACTTAAGCAACACATTTCTGGCTTAGATCTCTGTTACTTGTACCCATGCCTAATCCTAACTGATAAAATGACAAACTGTCACTTTTCACTTATGATATTGATAAGAATAAAAAGATGATTACATCATTGGAGACAGTGTAGTCTTGTGGTTAATGTCCCACCTGGGTTGGATTCCTGCCTTGGATTTACCAGCTATGGAAATCTGGATGAATTATGTAATCTCTGTGTCCCATGCCCTTTTCAGGTTCCTTACCTGAAACAAATGATTGTTAAAAACAAAAACACAGTATTAGTGAGTATTGTGGGAAATAAATTCTTAGAAAAGGCACTAATGTGCCTGCCCTTAAAATTCCTACTTAGCTATCATATCTGCTGTTGACTGGGGCAGAGGTGGTGTGAAATGTAGAGAGCCATTCCAGAAGGCTCTTGGTTGCATCTATTAAAACTTCGCTCTAACGGAGCAATTCTGCCTCTAGGAAGTGGAAATCCTTGGGGCCAGATACGTTCCAGATTTTAAGGTAATTTGGTGCTTATGCCACATTCGTCATCACTCTCCCACAGGGTCTGGAGGTGTCCCACGCTGGGGTCTTCAGTTCCACTTCTGATTTCAGCCTCATGCGCACAGGTCCCACCTCAAGTGTGGCTGGGAAGTTCTGGAGAGTGGAAGCTCCTTGGGGCAACCCTTGGCTAGGGCCCAGGGGCAGGTGGGTAAGTGCCTAGAAGACTCCATCTTTCAGGCGAATACTCCAGGCTACTCATGAAGTCCCAGAGGATTGACCGCTGCAGCTACCTCTACAATGACCCTTGTTTTGGCTTCTCCCTGTCCCTGTCTTACTCTCCCCAGTCCCTAGTTCCTGCTTCCTGGCATCACCTTCCAAATAAACCACCAGCACCCAAGTCCTGTCTCTGGCTCTGCTTTTAAGGAGCCCAGCCCAGAATAATTTCTTAATGAAAACTTTTTAATATTTCTTCAGCAGGCTGCATACATATTCACAGTAAGTGAGATACACAAAGACTCTAAATAACCTCACATCGATTTGGGTCAGGTTTGCTGCCATCTAGGTAAAGAGAAGATCTTCTGAGCACCGGAATTTTATGGCTGCGGATAAGAGCCCAGCCTGGTACACAGAGGTGCACCCTCTCATGCTTGCTTAAGTCAGTGTGAGTGGGGAACGTCTTGGTGCCATGGACTGCTCCTAGAAGTCCCCAGGGACACAAGAGTGACCAGGCTGTTGAGGGTTGCCCTCAAGGAGCTGACATCTAAGCAGGAGGAGACAATCGACAAATACAGGTAGGTAAACAAGGTAATTCGACCTCTGGTAACACTGAGGAAGGAGGTCCCTATAGGCGAGGGGGTGCTCAGGGAAGGCCCATCTCTGGAGATTTCTGAGCATGGAGCAGATTTAATTTCCTGTTTGAAGAAGAGCAAGGATGCCAAATGGGTAGGCACAAGATCCTGCCAGAAGGGCAAGGGGAAGAGCCCTAGTTAAGGCTCTCTAGCTTCCATCAGCAGAGGGAGGTACTGAGGAACTTCAAGCAGGGAGCATCATGACCTGATTTGGAAGAGCCCTCTGCATGTTGCTCGGGAGCGGATGGGAGTTAGTGGCAACAGTGCAACTCAGAATCAGCAGAGTGGTGTCTGCTGCCCACCAGCACCCTTGCCCCTCTTGTCTTAACAATAACAGTGCCTGTCCGGGGCCCCTCCGCCTCCAGCAACTGCTTCAAGGGAACACAAGCCCCACCACCAGCACCAGCACCAGCACCAGCACCACCACCACGGGTGCTCTTGATTGGCCTAAGGAGGACACCTCCTCTGTCAGTGATAGGTGTGTCCATGTGACCAACCCCACCCAATGAAACATCAGGGAAAGCAGCCGGGACTCTGCTGTGGAGTCTACCAGCACAGCCAGCTTGGCAGTGATGTCTGCTACACCACTGAGATGGGGGTGAGCACAACTAGGGAAGAGGCTGCTTCCGCATCCCGGAACCCAAAGCTCACTCCAGACTTCCTGTTGCATAGAAATAGCGATATGCTTGTGGTCGACGCAAGATTGAGCAGGGGTTTCTGTTACTTGCACCAGGAAACCTTCGGTGGATAAGCAAAATGCCTATCGGAAGGGAAGTCTTAGCAAATCAGGGCACGTTGGTATTGTGGAACATGGCAGAGCCATTGTAAAGAAGAGTGGGATCCTCGTGTCGAGCAACGGACCCAGCCACAGGAGATAATTCTGGTTCTCAACCAGGAATTATTTTCTCCCCAGGCAGAAACCGCCAGATTGAGTAAATAAAAATACAGAATAAATATATATCTCAGATAAACAACAGATAATTTTTTAAAGTAAAAAAAGTCCCAGGGAGTACATTATTAACTGAATAGCCTGTGTTTTATCTGGGACTTTGGCAATGTCTGGAGACATTCCTGGTTATCATGACTGACAGGAGGGCACTAGTAAGTAGAGGCCAAGGATGCTTGCAGACATCCCACAATGCACAGGACGGCCCTCCCAACAAAGCACGTTCCAGCCGAAAATGTCCATAGTTCCCAAACTGAGGATCCCTGTTATAAAATGAAAAACAACTCAGTAAGCTACACTGGAATCTCATTGGTGTTAAAATCTGAATTAAGCTACATGATTGCATAGAAAAATTTATGGAGGTCACACTCCATGGGCTTCCCTGATAGCTCAGCTGGTAAAGAATCTGCAATGCAGGAGACCCCAGCTTGATACCTGGGCCAGGAAGATGCCCTAGAGAAGGGATAAGCTACCCATTTCTTCAATATTTTTGAGCTTCCCTTGTGGCTCAGTTGGTAAAGAATCCGCCTGCAATGCAAGAGACCTAGGTTCGATCCCTTGGTTGGGGAGATCTCCTGCTGGAGAAGGGAAAGGCTACCCACTCCAGTATTCTGGCTTGGAGAATTCCATGGACTGAGTAAGTGACTTTCACTTTCTTTCCCATTCCAAAGTCGTGTGGGATAGGGGGTGAATATACTCCTCACTCTAAATCCTTCTGCAGTGTTTTGTTTTTTTTAAGCTAATAAATTTAAAGTTAAATTTAATATATATATATATATATATATGCACCCACAAAGTACACAAATGAAAATGATGGATTTTTCACAAAGTGAGCACACTTATGACACAGGGACCTCAAACGACGACAAAATGACCAGCATTCCTTGAGGCTGCTTCTGTTGCCTTCTAGTTTTTCACTGCCCTACAAGGATAATGACTCTCCTGGATGCTAACCTGTTTTGAACTTCGTATAAATGGAATCACACAGTATGTGTATATGTATACATGCATTTAGGGCTTCCCAGGTGGAGCTAGTGATAAAGAATCTGTCTATCAATGCAGGAGATGCAGGAGACTCTGATTTGATCCCTGTGTCAGGAAGATCCCCTGGAGGAGGAAATGGCAACCCATTCCAATATTCTTGCCTGAGAAATCCCATGGACAGAGGAGCCTGATGGGCTATACAGTCCATGGGGTTGAAAAAGCATCTGACATTACTGAGCACACACGCACCCATGCTCAGTTTTACTAGATATGTGCAAAGAGCTGCCAAAATGCTTGCACCAATTTACACATTCCCCAATTATACATGAAGGTTCTGATTGCACCGCCCATATCCTTAACAACCCTTGACACAGTCTAGCAATATCATTTCGATCCCTCTCGCGAGTGTGCGAATGGTTAATCACTGAGTTCAAGTTGCATTTCCCTGAGTAAATAAAGTTGAGTGCTTTTAAAGTATCTCTACTGACCTTCTGGATATTCTCTGTTGTGAAATGCCTGCTCAAGTCATTTGTCCATTTTCCTGTTAGGTTATCTCCTTTTCTCCCATTGATTTGCAATGGAGTCTTATTGGTAAGTATTTTTTCCCAAGGAGTGTCTTGTCTTTTCTTGCACAGTGCTGCATACTTTTCAGGACAACACCCAGGCTCAGGTCAGAGAAGGGAGATTGCTGAAAACTGGCTCAAGGCTGAGAAGGTAATGGACACTCTTTGCATTATATAATGCAGTACAGGATAAAGAACACCCTTAGCCAGAGGTTGATCTTTGCAGTGTAAAAGGTCTAGTTTTTTTTAAAGAAGTGTCGCTATTGGACTGGACCCCATGAAGGCTCTGCTCTTCCCCTTCCCTTGAGGACCTCAGTGCCTGCGCCTTCTCCCCCACCCCACTCCCCACCAGAGGACTGGATAAAGCTGAGAAGGACGGGAAAGCCCATGTGGAAGGCTGGAGGCAAGAGGAGGCAGGATTTTGGTGAGACAGGGAATGAAAAGGAACCGAGGTATGGGTATGGAGTGGAAGGTGAGTAATGTGAAGGGGGAGGGCCCTGGGAACGCACTTCCTGCTGTCATAGGTGGAACAAGTGCAGCGGACCTCAGCCTGCGGACCTCCCTCTGTTCTCCAGAACCACTTCTCTCCTCGCTGCCGCTGTGCCTATGCCACCAGCATCTCTTGCCTGCATCTCTGCAGCATCCCTTTAAACCGGCCTCCTAGCTTCTGTTCTTCCCACCCCACCCTCAACAACCCATTCTGTGCCAGCCACCAGAATATGAAGATCTTTTATAGGAACAATAGAACACAGTTTCCTTGTGCTTAAAAGCTCTCCTGGGTGTCTGTTGCACTTAGAATGCATCGCCAGCAGCTTCCAGGATCTACCAGGCAAGATGCGATCCAGCGGGGACAATGTCTCTGACCTCTTCTGCTCCAGCCACGCTGGCTGCTGGTCCTCAGACAACCACATGTTCCAGCCTCAGGGCATCTGTACTTTGTCCCTCCATCCAGAATGATGCACCCCAAACCCTGTCATATCAGCTTCTTGTCATTCCAGCCCCATCTCCGTGTCACCTCCCCCGAGGTGTCTTCCTAGAGTCCTTGAATCTGGCCTTGTCCTGAAGCATTATCCTGTCCCTCTGTTTTCTTTCTTTCTTAATGCTGGTCTCTCTGAAATGATCTACCATAGCATTTACCCGTTTGTATACTGTGAGATAGGAGGACTTGTCTGTCAGGTTCCTTGCTGTGCCCAGAGTGCCAGTATGCACTTCCCCCTCAAAGATTCCTGGAGTCTGGACTGATGGGAGAGCCTATGGGATCCTTTGTGTCCTCTACCAGCTGATGGAATATCATTGTGTGGAGAAGAGTCTTCTTATTGGGGATTCTTGTTACTTGGGAAATTAAAAAATAATTTAAAAAGTAATATCAGTTATAAAAGAAAACAATTGATCTGGGTGAACCATCAGTGTCCTCAACCCTGGCCAACTTCTGACACCTACAAGGTGTGAGGAACTGGAACGGAGCTGGACCCTTGAGACCGAGGTTGGCTTTGGGTGGGAGTAGGTAGGGGCCAAGGAGAGTGCATCTTCCATTCTGCTCAGAGGCACTTTCTTGGACCGTCTGGGGGGAGGTGGAGGTGGGGCTTGGATTACCTAAATGCCTGCTGGCCCTGGGTGACTGCCAGCTCAGAGTTGGAAAGTCCAAGGAACCCAGGAGGAGCAAAAACACTGACAGGGGCCAGGCAGGAGCAAAGACGAGTGAGGTGACCCGAGAGACAGGGAGTGAGAGGGTTTGTGAGGATCAGGAACTCTGTGCCCAGTCCCAAACCATTCATGTGCTGTGTGTGTTTAATCGCTCAGTGGACTAAGTCGACCATGGGGTCGACTCTTTGTGACCCCATAGACTGTGTCCCTCCAGGCTCCTCTGTCCATGAAGACTGTCCAGGCAAGAATACTGGAGTGAGTTGCTGTGCCCTTTTCCAGGGGATCTTCCCAACCCAGGAATCGAACCCAGGTCTTCCGCATTGCAGGTGGATTCTTTACCGTCTGAACCACCAGGGAAGCCCAAACCATTCATAATAAAAACACAAAATGAGGCCAGCCATAGGAGCAGGTATGGAGCCTGTTGCTTCGGAGGAAAAACTGAAAGACCTCGAAGCTACATAGCCTGAGCCAGAAGGGCTCTAAGGTGGAACTTCATTTTACAGATGGGCAAACTGAGGCCCAGAGAGGGGGACTGGCCAGGATGGCGTCCCTGGACTGTCAGCCCAGCACTCTTTCCTCCGAGCTGTGAATTCCACTGGCAGCCAGAGCTTGGGGAGGGAACGGCTGAGCGAGGGGAGGAGGTGGTTTGCTCCCATTTGGGGAAGTGAGAGGAGCCAGTGGTCTGGGAGGAGGGGGCGCAGCAGAAGGGGAGAGGCGAGGGTCGGTGGAGGGCAGGGCTGGGGGCATTGGGATTCCAGACAGCTCCGACACCCAATTTTCCAGCTGGGTGCCCTGGTCTGCTCTCAGAGCATCCTGCCAGAGCTGATCTAATTGACAGGGAGAGAAGAGGCTGCTGAGAGGCGGGGGTGGGAGAGGATGGTG
>SJYC01003086.1:0-27296 GCA_006408675.1 Madoqua kirkii | reverse complement strand
GCTCCCACCCCGCCCAACCCCGCATGCTTCTCAGGAACCTCCAAACATCCTTGAGCAGAAATAGACTGGTCCATCAAACTGGGGCAGGTGCAGGGAATCTGGGCCAGCAGCCCGGCTTCTCCCTAGGGCCATGCCTTATGAGCTGGCACCTCTCTACTGCCCGCCCTGCTGGGGAAGTCTAGGGCAGGGCTCCCTGTCCGTCCACTGGTCAGGGCCTGTCCCTCACAAACCACAGCTCCTGGCTCCACCCACCACGAGGTCCAAAGAGACAAAGTAACTCATCTCCAATCCCACAAGCTTGGGGTGGCGGGGCTGGGGGCCTGTGCCCAGACCTCCTTAATGATCAGGGCTTGGCCTTTTCGAGGCCATCACACTGCTGTGGGCGAGCCAGAGACCCAGGGCTGCCCACCAGAGTCACCCACCCAGCCCAGGCCAATGCCTGGCACACAGGCACACAGTAGGTGCTCAGCAGATATCTGGGCGACTTCTCTGGCAGCGAAGTGGAAAAGAATCCGCCCGCCAATGCAGGGGACACAAGTTGGATCCCTGGTCCAGCAAGATTCCACATGCCGTGGAGCAGCTAAGCCCGTGCCTCACAACTACTGAGTCTGCGCACTAGAGCCCGCCGTCTGCAGCTAATGAAGCCTGTGCACCCAGAGCCCGTGCTCGGCAACAAGAGAAGCCACTGCAACAAGAAGCCTGTGCACCACGACGCAGCTCCCTGCTCGCTGCAACTAGAGAAAGCCTAGCAGCAACAAAGACCTGGTGCAGATCAGAATAAATTAGGGAAAAAACAGATACTTAGGGACTGACTGATGGTGTAAAGCCCTCATCATGCAGGAAATGCACAACAAAAGGGAAGCAAGCCAGTGGGTAAGGATATAAGAGGTGTGGACACCACGAGTCCCAGGAACAAGGTGGATCACTCCCGATCACTTCATGTCCCACCAAGTGGCCGGGATCCTTCCCATCCCCAGCATGGCCTCACCTCCTGAAGGGTCTGACCTGCATCCCCTCCCTGTCCCCGCCCCAGACACCCTTGGCTGATGGGTGAACCTGGGGCTGCAGGCAGAGGGAGGGCCTAGGGAAGGTCCCCCCTGGGGCAACCTGTCTTGAATGAGAGAGGCCCAGACCATGGGCTGGGACACTCCAGGAAGGCTCCTGCCTCTTCAGTCAGGGCCCTTGTGCTCATCTGTGCCGCCTTTTGTTTCCTGAAGGCCTTCATCCCTTCCACCCTCAAAACAGGGCCCTATGTCTATCGCCGCCAGGACCCCCTCTCTGCACGGTGCCCCCAGGGGCTATCCACCCCAAGGAATCGCCCCTGCTTCATATGTGTCAGTGTGTACGTGTGTTGGGGGTGGCGGGGGGAGTCATCTGGGAAACCTCTATAGGTCCTCTGAGCCTGGCAGCAGCCAGAAAAGGAGAGGGTTTGGAGTTCCAGCGAAGAGACCCAGGACCCACGGTAGGAGGGGCCTTGTGAAGGGAGGCTGAAGATCAGAGGAGTTGGACTAGATGAAATTTAGGATTTCTCCTGGTCCCAGGTTTAAGGAATCTGGGGGTCCCTGGCCTTAGAGTATCAGATATTACATCTTTCCAGACACAATGCATCTTCAGAGAGAAACCTTTGAAATCTTCCAGATGCAAAAGAACGGGATGATAATGTAGACTGGAGGCCCAGTGACTGTGTGTGTGTGTATGTGTGTGTGTGTGTACGGCCACGTACCAGCTGTGCAACCTTGGGTGAACCCCTCAGCCTCTCTGAGCCCTGTGATCATCCACAGCATGGAGGCCACAGTCTCAGACACAGGAACTGCCTGGTCGGTCAGGGGCTGCTGAGGGCAGTGTGATGTTGAGAGCACGTGTGCCTCAGTGCCAGGAGCTGAGGGTGTTTATGCCCATGGATATGGCTGTGATCTTTGTTCAGTCAGGTAATAGGGAGCCCATGAGTGTTAATGAATGAAGTGGTGATGTCCGATTTTGCACACCTGCAGATTCAGATCTGGAATGGCCCTCTGGAAGAGGTAAGGAGCCAATCCATCCCAGAAATAACAACAGTGAGGTTGGTTCCAGAGCAGGATGCTCTGAAGTGCTGCAGGATGGAGGTGGTCCAACCATGGCCCCTCCCTGCCCTGCTGAGGGTTTGCAGGGAGGTGGCTGGGGGTCCCTGAGGTGTGGGTGCAGGCATTTCCCTGAGTGTGGATTGTGTGTGTGCATACGCATGCAGGTTTGTGTGTTGTGTGTGTGACTGTGTGTGGTTTTTATGTGTGCTGATGTGTACATGTGCATGTCCAGTACCCATGCCCTCCCGTGCACACCTTTTTTTCTGCTGTCTCAGAGAACTGGGCACACAGGCCCTGCTGTCTCTGGCCAAGAAAGGGGAATTCTTTATTTCCGTGGCCTTCCACAGTGATTAAAGGTCCAAACTTCTCCTTAACCATCATTTCTTCAAAATGAAAAACACAATTGCATCTCCAAGCAGCTTGGAAATCGATTTGTCTCAAAATGAACTTTTGGAGAAGCAATTCCAAAGAGAAATAAGAGGAGGAAGGTGGGGAGGCCACAGCGTGGGGTCAGAGCCGTCGCCAGGGCCTCCACAGGCACGGGGTGGTGAGGGGCTTTGGCCCCAGGTTATCTGGGTTATCTCCCTGCCTTTGAGACCTAAGGCAAGTTGCTCTGCCTCTTGTAGCCTGAGTTCCATGTGTGTAAAATAGATGCCTGAATGCCAACGGCATACAGTAGGTTCTCAGCAAACCCTGAGGCACACACCCATTCCCCATGAAAGGTGGTCCCTGGACTTGGCTGTGGCTCTCTGAGACGCAAAGGCCCCAGGACACTCTGGCCCCTTGGCTGGGTTGCTTGTTCCTCCCTAGCCTCAGCCGAGACAACCTCAGCTCCTCCAGCTCCTCCATTCCAACCCTTTGCAAGCGGCCTGATTGGAAGGGTCCACGTCATGCTCAGGTCTGAGGTCTTCTGGGAGTTTCAACAGCAGACCCAGAAGTAACGGTGGCCTCCATGTTTTCATTTCACCCTCATATAAATTCTGGTTCATATATTCTGTTTTAATGACAAAGAAACTGTGGCTTGTGGAGTTTTATGAGAGGGTAGTGGAGAGGATTCAGGTGAGAACAGTAAGAATAGGTCAGAAGTGCTTAGCTCTGCACCTAGGATCAGTATTGGGGTCAAAGGAGTGGTGGTGGGGGGCTCATACCATGGACAGTCACAGAAGAGTCCAGGGCTGACCCCTCATGGGGGACAGGTGTGTGCCTCAGGGTTTGCTGAGTACCTACTGTGTGCCGTTGGCATTTATGAATCCATTTTACACACAAGGAACTCAGACTTGGAGCAAAGGAGCAACTTGTCTGAGGTCTTATAGACAGGGAGAGAACCCAGATCCTCCCAGGTCTAAAGCCTATACACCACCCAGGGTCACCGTGGAGAGCATGGGAAGGGCTTCCTGGGGGAGGTGGCTTGTAAGGATGTTGGGGAGGGAAGAGCAGAGAGGGTGTTCCTGGCAAAGGAAACTTCACAGTGACAGGCAAGGAGGGTGGAGAAAGTGGGGATGACTAGGAAAAGGCTCACAGTTTGGAGGGGCGCAGGCAGGGACAGGCCCGCTGAAGACCTGTGAGTGGTGGTTGGGGGGAGCTGAGGTGGAGGGAGGCCCAGAGCGCTGGGGAAAGGCACCCGGGCCAGGTCCTGATGGGAGAGTGGTGCTCAGTGGGCAGAGAAAAGGCACCTGGGAGGGTGGGCGTCTGGCAGGTCACATGGAGGTGTGGCCAGAGTGGTGATGACGGCTTGCTGACTGAACACTTACTCAGCACTAGGTGCCCAATAACCTGATGAGGTGGGTGCCATGCCTGCCCACTTTACAGGTAAAGAAACTGAGGACCAGAGAAGTGAAGGCAGAGCTAAGAAGTAGCTAAGCTGGGCATTGCACACAGGTTTGCCTCCAACTTCCCGCTGCTGTGCTGCTGGAGAGAGTGGCAGGGTAGGGAGGGCAGGGTGCCCACTGGCCGAGGGGACCAGTGTGGGCAGGGAGAGGAGAAAGAGGCCAGTGTGTGAGGACCTGTGAAGGCATGCTAAGGAGTTCGGGCCTCCCCTAGAGGCTGGGTGCATGGGAGTCTTCAGGAAAGGAGCCCGCGTGGCAATACGGCCAGGGCCACTGTCCCATTATCCCCTCCAGCCACCAGCAGAGGCAGTGCGGGGAGGACCAGGAGACGAAGGCAGCCTGTTAGGTGGCCGCAGAGGTGGGATCCGAGGCAGAATTTTCTAGTGTGTGGCCAGGCCGTGTCTCTTCCAGCACTCTGTCTGCCTGGATCCTGAGAACGGGGAGTGGAGGGATCTCTGTGGTGGGCTTAGAGCTCCCCGGTGTTGCGTGCATGTGTGTGTGTGTGTGCACTGCTGGTGGTGGTGGAAGTAGGTGTGGACACAGGACAGGGGGCCCAGGGCAGGATAGTGTCTGTCACTCGAAGTCGGAAGAGGGTGGTGGGCCTGAGGCAGGAGACAGATGGACCCCAGGCTGTGCAGAGTTCATCCCCTGTGGACAGATTCTCCAAAATAGCAGGAGGGATGAGAAGCTGAACCTTTCCCTGATAAGAGATAAAAGACCACATTTTCCTCACTCTTGAAGTCAAGGAGACCTTCCCAACTACACATGTGCAGAAAGGCTCCTTGGAGGTCAAAAGGGAAGGGGCGTCACTTCATAGCAAGTGATGCCAATCTACTCAAAAGCCTCTTCACTAGAACCCATCTTGGCTAAGAGATGTCCACGCAACCATGGGAGGACGCTGAGATGTACCGATACAGACTCAGAGCCAGGCCAAGCAAGATGACTGGCCAAAGGAAACAAGAAATGCCCGTGTAAGCGATTCAAACCACCATGAGGGCGTGCGACTCTCTCTCAGCCCACCCGGGTGTCTATGCACACGCATCCTTTCTCCTCCTAATAAACACTTTACTTGCTTCACTACTTTCCATCTCGATGTGAAAATTCATTTCTACACAGCTGACAGGCCAAGGCCTAGTGGCTAGGATTGAGCACTCTCAGTGTCGTGGCCTGACTTCAATCTCTGATGGGAACCTAAATCCTGCTTCAAGCGCTTCAGGCCAAGATCACTGAGGTCAGGCCCTGAGGGCTGGGCAGTGGGGCGTGGCTGGTGTCACTTCAGCGCCCAGCGAAGTGTGGCTCTCAGAGCCTCCAGGTTCAGTTGGTCTACCAGATAGGTGGGCGACCAGTGCTCAGCCTCCCCACCCTGTAGATCCCTCCCCATTGCTCTGCCCACCCCTCTGTTTGGGGGAGCCCAGGGATCAAAGGCCTGAGGCCGGGGGACTATTGAAGAATGGGATGGCTAGGGGGCAGAGGGTCAGGGACATCTGGAAGGGTCAGAAGAGGGCTGAGGGGCTAAAAGGGTCTGAGGATGGGGATCTAGAAAGGGTGGGAGGTTACAGAGCTGGAGGGGTCTTGGAGTTTGGGAAGGGGCTAGGGGCTGGCTGGAGGAGACTGGGAACTGACAGAGTTGGGGGCCTGGAGGGGTCTGGGGACTTGGAAGGGGGATCGTGAGAGCAGAAGTTTGGACTGGAGCTGGAGATGGGAGGCTGAGTGAGTGGCAACCACGGAAATTTCTGAGCCGAGATCCTAAGTGCCAACGGGCTATTCTGCGCCGCACGCCCGCCCTCCCTGCCTGGCAGCTGGGGTTTTGATCATCTTCACAGCGCTGAGCAGCGGGAGCACTGGGAGGGGGCAAGGCGGGTGAGCAGCCAGGAGGGAAGCCCGCCAAGGTGGAGGTGGAAGAGGCAGGAAGCACACACACTGAGCCGCGGGGGCTGAGAGACAGACAGGATTCTCAGACTGAGGGCGGCCTGGGGGAGGAGGCGGGCACCTCTCTGTGCCAGGTCCACACCGCAGGCCAAGAAATGGGCTGGTGTGGTGCCCAGTTTCCCTGAGGGAACTGAGGCTTAGAGAAGATGGCTGGTCTGGCAACCCTCCGGTCGGAGCTGGGATCACACAGCCCAGGCTTTCATGAGAGGAGGGAGAGTGAAGGGAGAGGGCTGGTATGTGTGGTCCAGACCTTTGGGTTGGGGACACCAGGGCCTCCCCACTGGGGATTCCTGGATGGAAGGAGTCTGGCCTGAGGGCAGGAGCCCTTAGTTCTAGTCTCACCCTGCCAGGGCCTCACTGTGTGCTCTTGGCCAGTCCCTGCCCTCTGTGGGACTCAATTTCCACATCTGTGAAATGGAGGAGGCCTTGGACCAGACCGTCTGCCATATTTCCTTCAGCTTTTGTGACAGGAACCCCATGAGACCCATCTTGCCAGCAGTGGGCACAGCTAAGCTCTCTACCCAAGACTGTCCCTTAGCTGCTGTGGGACCTTGGGCAATTCTCTCAAGCTTTCTATTTCTCAGTTTTCTCTTGCTCAATGAGGAGGGACTTAAAAAGGACCAGGATGGGGCTCTCTTCGCTTTCCTTCCCCTCCCCCACACCCCACCCACCACCCCTTACTCCAGCTCTTAAAGCCTCTGCAGGGGCCCGAGGCTGCCTCTGATGAAAGGTTCATTTTCCTTTCATTGTGCAAGCGACAAGTTCTGCCACCAATAATCATTTGTGAAAAATCAACAGTGAAGCCTATGGGCTCCCAGGTCCCCAGAGAAATGTCAATGGATTTTCAGAGGAGCAGGGTGGAAAAAAACCAGGGGCAACTGTGGGATGGAGGAGTAAGGGGCTGGCCACAGTGAAGTGTGCTGAGCGCAGGTCTCCTCGCCACTGGAAGCCTTTGCACTGGCTGGTCCCTTCCAGCTGGAATGGCCAAATAAACAGGGTGACGTGCTCTGAGGGTGGGGAGGGGGGAGGCAGGCCTGGCTGGAAGAGAGGGTAGAACCAGGGACGTGATGGTGGGAGATCAAGACAGAAAGGAGGTGGACTCCTGTTCTGAAGGGCCTGAGAACCAGAGAAGAAAAGCTCATTTGGAGGACAATGAGGGGCCATAGAAGGTTTTGGAGCAGGGGAGAGAAACAGGTGTGGAGAACGCTGTATTTCGTCTGACTGTTCTGCACCCTTTCAGATTTGGGACCTTCCTGGGAAGGCCTCTGAGGACCCAAGTCTGAATCCTCTGGGGATGGGGTGAGGGTTGGGGAGTTCATGGAGCAAGTGGGCCAAGGGGAGGGAGGTTGGGGGGAGGCACTCACTCAATCCATATCAGACTGGATTATCTTGGGGATCCCCAAAGGGTGACACAAGTGGTAAGTGACCCAGCCTGACTCTGAGTGGAGATCTGGGGGAAATATAGCCCAAGCAGGAAGAGGATCACAGTAGTGGTCTGTCTAGGGGCAATTCCCATAAATGGTCTCGTTTGTGTCTCTTTCTTGTTCTGCAGAAGGAGCTTTCCGTCACCAGTCTATTTTATAGATGAGGAAGCCGAGGTTCAGAATTGCTTCCCTGAAGCTCAATTGGTAAAGAATCTGCCTACAGTGCAGGGGACCCTGGTTCAATTCCTGGGTTGAGAAGATCCCCTGGAGAAGAGAAGGGTTACCCACTCCAGTATTCTGGCCTGGAGAATTCCATGGGGCTGCAAAGAGTCAAACACGACTATTCAACTTTCACTTTTAGAGGTTGCGAAAGAAAGCAATATTTCAGTATTTCCAGTCTTTCTGAACCAGTGCTTGGCACATAGTAGGTGCTTAAGGGATGGATGACAGGCAGGATTTGAAACTTCTCCTCTGGACTCCAGAATCACTGCTCTTCTGGTGGCACCGGAGAGCTTTCTCTGAGCTGGCAATGTTGTCAGCTAGCATGAAAACCCCAGAAACAGAACCAGCTGGGAAATGTTCAACCACCTTGGAAACTTGGCCCAGAGAGGGAATGTGACTTGCTTGAGGCTGAACAGTAGTAGAGTAGGGACCAAGATTCAGGTCTTCAGACTCCTCTGCTCCCTGACTCTGAGCTGGGCAGGAAAGGTGGGCTCTGCCCTGCTGTGATGACAGCTCCCTGGCTCTGTGGCTGGATGAGTGGGCCCTGGAGGAGCAGCGAGGGAGGGCGAGTGCCATGGTAACCAGCCAAGGGATGGGTAGTGGGGTACAAAGTGGACAGCAGTGGAGGGGGAGGCACTGAGCCCCCTTCAGCTCCCGGGCCCCCCAGGTTAGAGCCCTCAGAGGCAGGCTTGGCCAACCCAAGTCCTCCACCTCCACTTAGCACCTAATTTCCATTTACATGGCTGCTCCCGGGGCTGCTGGTGAGGACAGTGGGCTTCTCTCCTCACGACACTTCTTGCTTGACCTTTCCCCCATCTCTCCATTTCTCTCTGTCCCTCCCTCCTCCCTCTCTTCCTCCCTCCTTCTCTCTGTCCATCTGCCCTTGTCTCTCTCAGATTTCAGCTTCAGAGGGATGTGCTTTTCCCAGGCTCAGCCCAAGCTCTGGAGTTTTTCAGTTGTATGACCTTTGTGGAACCAGGCCCATCTGTCCATGCCTTGCCTGGGCCTCACTTTTCTCATCTGTACAGTGGGGTTAATATCCCTGGTGCCGGCCTCTCCAGGCTCACTGTTCCTACAGAAGCCCCAGAGCATTCAGCAGGTGCTCACTCTGCAGTTGCCGCCAGACGGGGATGGGATCTGTGATAGAATTCACTGGACTCCAAGCGCCTCGCCGCCTACCTGCCGCCTGACACTGACACCCGCCTCTCCTTGTCTCTCCACCATAGCGGGGGAGGCTGGACAAGTGCCCTACTCCTGCTGTTTCTCCCCTGGAGCCTCCCAGGAGGTTAGTAGCAGTTTCTCACGGGGCTATTTGGCTTTTTTCAGAGCCTTCTTTGCCTGTTTCTACACTGTGAGGATATTCCCAGGGTGGGCTGCAGTGGAAGGGAAGAAGGGGGAGACTCTGGAGGCATTTGCTGACTGAGGTGGGCACTTAGAGATGGGAGGAAGGCCTGGTCTGGGCAGGATGTATACCAGGCAGTGCCTGTTTCAGAACAGTTCCCAGGTACCAGGCTAGGTGGGCTCTGGAGTCAGGTTGCAGGTTCCATCAACCCTAGCCCAGGTTGCTGGACTGTGGGGGTGTCTCTGAGTCTGTTCAGGCCTCAGTCTTCTCTCCTGGAAAATGGGCCTGATGACCCATGCCCTGCCTCCCTGGGAAAGGGACAGAATTTTGCTGAGTCGCAAACAGAGGTGCAGACAACAAGGACACACCCTGGTGATGGGCTTGGCTCGTAGAGCACCCAGGATCTCCCTGGCTCATCCCTGGGTCCCCAGGCTCCTGCTCCACTCACCCTGGACTCAGGGCCTGCCTGCCTCAGGCCTGAGGAGGAAGGCAGAGGAGAGGTCCTGGCAGCTCTTCCACTGCCCTGGGCTCAACACAGCCCCTCAGAACTCAGATCTCATGCCCTTTCCCATCAGCGGTCCAGCCAGCCCTGCGGGATAAGGGCTGATCACTTTATTTACTTCGTATTTTTTTAAAAATGTGATAGAAAGAGGTAACATGAAACTTACCATCTTAACCTTGTTAAAGTGTACAGTTCTGTGATACTAAGCACATTCACAGTGCTACACAGCCATCACCAGCATCCATCCTCAGAACTTTCTCACTTTCCAAACAGAAATTCTACCCATTAGACATACCCCCCTATTCTCCTTCTCTCCTCCAGACCCTGGTAACCACCGTCTACTTTCTTTCTGTATGAATTCACCTATTTGCGATACTTCATATAAGTGGAATTAGACAATATTTATGCTTTGGAGTCTGGCTTATTTCCCTTAGTGTAATCAGATGGCCTCTTTTAACAAAAGAGAAAACCGAAGCACAGGGAGGCCATGGGACTTCCCAGGCTGGGCTCTATCCCTTGTCCTCTCTGCCACCTCTTTTTTTTTTCCCTCACAGCCCTGGCAGTGTCCCAGTTCACCTGGCATGCCCTCATTTCATGGAGGAAGAGACACTATGAGGTCTGAGGCCCCGAGGAGCTAAGAAACCCTGGGTTGAGTGACTCCAAGTACAGTGCTCACAGTTAGGGAAGCCACCCAGCTCTCCTCAGGAGGAGCCAGGGGCTGGATCACTCCCAGGGCTGGATGGGGATCATGACATGTCTCTTCAGGTCTCAACGTCTCTTTTCCCTGAGACTAACCCAATGATCAGACCACGTGGGTTGCCTTGGGCTGTGCTGACATCATCCCTCCCTGGGGCTCTCAGGGTAAAGAAGGGGACACGCTAGCTGAGCAACATGGCCTGAGGGGCCGCTCTAAGCAGAGAAGAGACTGATCAGGGCTCTGGGCTCTGGGTGACCCACGCTGCCTGACGCAGTCCCCCATGCCTCCCTCTCGGGCCTCTCACGCTCTGTATGTGTGTGCTTGGAAAGGGTCAGGGTGGCTGGAGAGTTTTTAAGAATTGGTAAACCCATTTAGTGTGCTCTTATGTGAGCTTGGGAACATCAGCCAAGTCAGGCATCTGATGAAAAAAAAAAGGAGGTGGAAAGATTTTCCTCAGGTCCCACTCACCTTCTTAGTGTAGTCTAACACTTAAAGCCCTCAGGGATCTGGACTGGGCTGTGTCCATCTGCAAATCCTGCTATACACTGACCCTTTCATAGATTCATTCATCCATTCAGCAATTACTGACTGAGGATGGCTATGCCCAGGAAGAGTAACAAACACTGGGCCACGGCCACAGCTGCAGGAGTTCCTGAGCCTGTGGTCCAGGGGCTAAACCCAACATTTAGCAAACAATCAGATGATGTGAAACCATAGGCAGCACCCAGGGCTTTGAAGGAGAAGATGGGGCTTGTGAGGGAAAAAGAAGCAAGACTGGGAGGTAGAGGGGGCTTCCTTAAGCAAATGCTAAGCAGAGGGATGGATGGACCAGTGAGGCAAAGAGCTTCAGGAAGACTGTCGTAGACAGAGGGAACAGCATGTGAAAGGGCCCAGAGGCACCTGGTGAGAGACTGGGGAACCTACATGAGACACACAGGACCCATCATAGGGGGCTGCTTACACAGGGTGACTAGAAGAGTTAGAGGATGACAAGAAGAGATTCCTCTAGGCCAGGGGGACACAGGACGGGTAGAATCATTGCAGTTAAGGGCATTATGGATGTGAGAGTTGCACCATAAAGAAGGCTGAGCATCCAAGAATTGACGCTTTCCAATTGTGGTGTTGGAGAAGACTCTTGAGAGTCCTATGGACTGCAAGAAGATCAAATCAGTCAGTCCTAAAGGAAATCAACCCTGGATATTCATTTGGAAGAGGCTGGGGAGGGGAGGAGGAACCTAGGAGAAGAGGGCCCAGGCTCCGTACTGTGCAGCCTGAGGGGTCCCAGTGATGTTGCCACGGGCTGGTGGGAGGGGCCTCTGCCCCCTATCTCACCCCCTGGCTCCACAGTCAAAAGTCCCTGGGGCTTGGCTGAGACAAGCTGAGGGTGTGCGGCAAGGTGCTTGGCACGGAAAAGCTTGGGGGAGAAGAGGAGGGGAGGGAGACGACAGGAGGCCAGGAGAAGGTGGGGGAGAAAACAGAAACTGAGAGCGGGAGAGGGCTGGCTAGTGAGCCGGCAGCGACAACCAAAATAGAGACGGTTCACTGAAATTTCTGTGTGTCTGTCTGCTTCACACATACACACATCTCACAACACCTCCGGGTACCAGTATTATTTCTACAGTTCAATTTTGTAAATGTTTGCCTTTTATTTAACCTATTCATTGGAATTGCTAATGCATTTATATATCAATATTTAAAAGATGCATGTGTGCAACGCTGGGCCTCTGTGTTTTCGTCCCTTCCCTCAGAAGGCCAGGCTCCTGTCCTTGGAGGCAGACAGCCAGCTATGCCAGCGATTTCACTTTCCTCCCAGGGTGTCCGCCCAGAGATAAGCAAACATGTACATTTTCCCCTTTTTAACCCATTAAAGGATGGCATTTCATCACTGGGGTCTTCTGATTTTTTTCCACTTAAATCTATAACGGAGGACACTATTAAAACTCAGAGGGGTTAAGACACTCATCCAGGGTCACACAGCAGGACGCAGAAGTGGGCGGAGACTGCGGTAAACCAGCCGGGTGGGGATGGGGGTTGGGAGAGACATGTTTCCGGAAAGAGAGTCTCGAGGGGAGGGGAGCGCTCCAGGAAGGAGGAGGCTGACGGAGGCGAGCCCGGGAGTGAGAGGGATCTGCGGCGGCGCTGTGGCCCGAGAGGCTCAGTTTCCTGCAGCTTCCGCTCTGGCGGGTGCGGGCGCCTTCTGCATGTCCTCCCACGCCCCTTCCAAACCCTCTTTTAAGTGCGGGTCAGGTCCTCGCCCCCTCCCCTCATCCCTAGGCTGTAGATCAGCTCTGGAGATGGGGCGGAGAGCAACTTCGTTCCGCTCGCGACCTCGGGCGAACCACCTGTAAAATGGGTGTGTGGCGCGGGTGGGTGGGTGGCTGCGGGAACGAGTGAAAGGGGGTGGGGGAAAGTGGACGTTCCAGGGGTTCTCTCTGTGTTGGCATTGCCCCCCAGTTTGAAGGACCCCCTCCCTTCCCTCAGTGTACTTGCACAGGGGCGGTCCCCGAGGGTAGGGGACCCTGCTCCACTTTCCACCCCGCGCTCGCCTCCTAGCGGTTCTCCCGCCCTGGGTGCAGGGAGCGCCTGGGCGGGACAGCAGCGGGCATCCTGCACGTAGCTAATGAACTCTGGGGCCCCGGGTGCGCGCTGTCCCACCCGGTCTTCCTTGCATTGCCTGAAGCGCTGACGCCACTGACTGGCACTGGGTTCGAATCCCGTCAGGACCGATTCTCCCTGCTTGCTCTGCTGTTAAAGACCCGTCTCTGAGTCTCATTTTGCTACTCTCTAAGGGTTGGTGGGGGCAGGGAGAGGGTGGAGAACAAGAGAACACCTCTTAGGATGGTGGGAAGGATAGACAACTCCAAGCCATGAAGATCGCTTAGCTCAGTGCCTGGACTCGGGGAATGCTCAATATGTGTCTGCCAGGTTGATGACCGTGATGGTGGTGATGATGACTCCAGCTGGCCTGACCGGAGGACCCTGGAGCCAGAAAGGGATTTGGAGAGACCTCGTGTGAATCCCCACCCACCTCTACATTTAGGGATGGATGAGTGACTTGCTCAGGATCACAGCCCACACTGGGGAAGGGATGTGGAAACTCGAGGCTTCTCAGCCCTGGACCCCTCTGCAACCCTTCCTCTCCCTGGCAGTGGGTGCCACGCCTGAGCCCCCTTCACTCTGTCTTTGCACTTTATTTGAAGTGTTTAAACTGGAAGAGTTATTAGGTCATCTGGTCTAATCCTCTAGTTTGCTGGCTGACAGTGAGCTAGACACTCTTCCTCTCTGGGCCCACATTCACATCTGTCAACTGAACGGGCTGGGCTACTCTCAGTTGGCAGTACCCTAATCTTCCAGCAGTATATTAGTGTCTTTTGAAAAACTTAAAAAAAAAAAAATCGGCTCCTGGACCCCTTTCCAGACCTGGTGTGCTAGTACCTCAGGACCTGTGTGAGAGAATTTGCAGCAAGCTGAGTCCTGGTCCCTAGGAGGCACAGACCAAAGAGCCTTCTAGCTCTTGATTAAGCCCCTGCCCAGTCTCTTGGGGACAGATGAAGACCCTGAGACCCAGAGAAGGGAGGTCTTCTGCCCTCCTCCCAGTCTCTTCTACTGGGCCCCCTTGTCCAGCCTTCATTCGATTCTCTTGGGCTGAGTTGAAGCATCTAAGGGGCAGTGAGAGTGGAGGGAGCAACCGCCGCCCTGCCTGTGGCTGACGCCCCTCTGCTCCTGTCGTCTGATCCTGACCTCAGCACTGGGGGCCCCGCCTCACTTTTTTGAACCCAGAATTGTAGGAATCTCTTGGGTGGGACCCGGGTGATGCCAGTGGTAAAGAACCCACCTGCCAACGGAAGAGACATAAGAGGTGCAGGTTTGATCCCTGCATCAGGAAGATCCTCTAGAGGAGGGCATGGCAACCCACTCCAGTATTCTTGCCTGGAGAATCCCATGAACAGAGGAGCCGGGTGGGGTATAGTCCATGGGGTTGCAAAGAGTCGGCCATGACTGAGGCGACAGCATACACGCAGGCTTGGGTGGTGCCTGGGAAGGACAGATGTGGCGCTGGTGGGGGAAGGGGAAGATAGGCATATAGGAAGCAGGTTCATCTGTCTGTGGCCTTGAGGAGCCTGTGTTCTGGTCCTGGCTCCTCTTAGGAGGGATGGTTTGAGAGAGGAACTGATTGAAATGTTCTTTTCGTTTCGGGAAATTAAAGTCCTCAATTTGAGAGCATGGTGGCAATTAGTGCTTAATCATGGGAGGATAGAGCGTGGGGAAACATTCCCAGCACATGGATGGGTGGGCTGACAATCAGCCGTGCTTCCTCCTGGGGAGGCTGAGGCTCATCCCTCACCTTCCCCAGGACAGATTGAAGGTGTGATTTGATGAATCAGTTTGTTTTCTGGAGGAGGAAAGAGGGAAGCAGAAATATGATAACTTAAATCAAGTTGCTCCATCCTGTCCTACAAGAGTCTTTAGGAAGGGGAGCAAGGAAAAGAGGCAGATCCAAAAGGCGGGGTCCTGGTGTCTTCTTTCAGCTATTTGCACTGATGTATAGACCTTTGAAGTCTTACAGACCTGAGTTCAAATCCTGGTTCAGGACTATGTCAGCTGTGTGACCCTGAGAAATCCACTTTACCTCTCTTTGCCTCCATTTCCTCTTCTTCAAGAGGGTGACAGCCCAGCAGGGTGGCTGGGCTAACATTTGTAAATATGCCCCTTGCAGTGTCTGCACATAGTAGGTGCTCAGGAAAGGGGACAAGAGACAACCTTGGGTTTGAAGTCCAACTGGCAGGATGGAGAAGGAAGCTGGAGTCAGGGTGGGTGGGGCTGAGACAACTGGTCCTTGCGGTTGGGCTTGTGATAGTGGGCCAGACGGCTCTCTGGGCAGCACCTTTTGGGTCCTGGAAGACAGAGCACAGTAATGGGAACTTCTAGGCAGAGGGGCAAAAACTCCAGTGGGTAGCAGGAGCAACCTGTGTGGTGCTACTCCCAGAAGTCTTCCCGATCACCTTAAAACAGGTGGGATCCCCCAGTGCATCTCAGCATCCCCTTGACTTCGCTTCTGTAGCCCTGTGAATCATGGTGGGTACCGAGTGAGCCAAGCAAACCCTGGGTCCTCAGTCAGTGTTGAACACTGGGGAGAGCTGGGCCGCAGGGGCACAGGGTGCTGGGCTCTGGCTGCAGCTGCACTGACCAGGAGAGCCTGGGCTGCAGAGGAGAGGGCTCGAGTCTCAACTGGACAGACCTAGGTTTGAAACCTGCCTCTGATTGCATTTGCACTGCTTTTTCTAAATCTCCTCTGTAACTTACATTTTCCTGGGCTGGTTGTTAATAATGACAGCAGTTGCCTCCTGCCTTCTCCTAGTGAGGGTGTCCTGGAGGAGCCTTAGGTCAGTCCAAGGGGTGGTTTTGGGCACTGAGAGGGGCAATGGGGATGGAGAGAGGGGCTTCTCTCCACTCACTGAGTACAAGCTACATACTCTGTGGCTTGTGCTGAGATCTCTATACACTTCATTTGACTCTACCACTCCCCTGTAAGACAGGGATAGTTATTCTGACTTTCCTAACAGAGGAACTGAGGCTCGGAGAGGTTACCTGGCTTGCTTAGGCTCACCAACAAGGAGTCAGTTGTCAAATGTGGGCCTTTCTGGCTCAGAGTCTAGGCTCTGTCCCATCTGGCTGGCACCATGGGAAAGTTGGGTGGTTGGGGCTGGAGGCCACAGCTGAATGTGGGTGGGCGAGCCCATAGATCTTGGCTAATGATTCCTGGTGGGCCTGGTGCTAGTGGGCACTGGAAGTATCAAGCACAGATTTAGTGGGAAGGCAGGTGCTGCCTGTAGTGGGGCCAAGAGTTTTCTGTTTTCCCCTTTCCTACTCCCATTCTGGCCAGGAAGGAGAGGGTTGAAGGTAGGGTCTTAAAGGGGGAATATATACCCAGTTTCAGCACTGTCTCTCTAGTTGGGCTCACCTTTCCTGTCTGTCCAGGGTATTAATGATGCCCACCTCTCAGGCCTCTTCTGAGCACTGACAGCAGGATCATGTGGGAACCAAGCATGTGAAAATCAAGAGGTCAGATGGAATGGTCATTCTGCCACTCTCCTCTCCCCCAAGAAAATGCACTTTCTTTGGAGATCTCAGGGTCTTGAGGATGTTGGCAGGTGTCCCCAGACTGTGCCAGAGCCCAGGTAGTCCTAGGTAAGGGACCTGCACAGCCTGGCCTGAGTGGGTGAGAGAGTGGGCGGTTCTAGCTCAGCCAGTGAAGTGTCTGCTTCTGATTGGAGCGCTGGTTGCTATGGTGACCGATTGATTGCCCGAACTGCAGAAACTCAAGGGGAATGAGCAATGGGCCTTTCTCCCAAGCTGGACAGTTTAGGCTAGGGCTGAGAGGACAAGGCAGGGGGAGACACCCGCTGGGAACAGAAGGGCACCTAGGTTCAGTCCAGGAGCTGCTGCTGGTCACATGCTGTGTGTGGGTGTGTGTGTGTCCGAAGGGGGAGGGGCTGGTACTTATGAAGCAGCTATTATACAAAAATGAAGCTGCTGGACAAATAACATATGATATCACTTATGTGTAGAGTCTAAAGAAATGATACAAATGAATTTATTTTCAAAACTGACTCACAGGCGTAGAAAACAAGCTTATGGTTAGCAAAGGGGAAATGTGGAGGGTAGGGATAAACTAGAACTTTGGGATTAACATATACATACTACTATATCTAAAATAGATGATCAACAAGGTCCTACTGTATAGCACAGAGAACTCTACTCAATATTCTGTAATAAGTATATGGGAAAAGAATCTGAAAAAGAATGGATATATGCATATCAGGGCTTCCCAGGAGGCACAATGGTAAAGAATCCACCTGCCAATGCAGGAGACAGGGCTTTGATCCCTGTGTCGGGAAGATCTACTGGAGGAGGAAATGGCAACCTGCTCCATTATTCTTTACTGAAAAATTCCATGGACAGAGGAGCCTGGAGGGCTACAGAGAGTCATGGGATCACAGAGAGTCAGACACGACTGAGCAGCGAGCACGCATGCATAACTGGATCGCTTTGCTAAACACCTGAAGCCAACACAACGTTGTAAATCAACTGTGCCTCCAATACAAAAGACAAGTTCAGTTAGAAAATGAAGCTGCTGCGACTTGAACCTGGCCAGGCGGAATCTCAAACTGTTTGTGAGGACTAAAGGATATTTATGGGGGACCGACATGCACTTTGGATCACCAGAATGCAACCCCAGTAGCATCAAGTCCCGAGGGTGAGGGAGAGAAAGGCACTGTTGAGGGAGATCAGGGCTGCACTGTCTAAGGGCCTGAGGAGTCGAGGGGAACGGGCAGGGGATGGTGAGTTGAGACTGGAGGGAATGAAGTGTTTGGAGTGGAGGAGATAAAGGCACCCCTGGGGCAGGGGTTTGGGGGTGGGGGCACTGACTTAAGCAAAAGTGAGGAGGTGGGATGAGCAGGGCAGGTGGCAGGAATCGGACCAGCCTTCTGTGATGTGGGCTTGCATCAGCTGAGAGGAATGGCCGTGGTCTCTCTGGTTTGTTAGCCCCAGAAGTCTGTACTGGTCCGACTCTGCCCACTATTTCAGCCGCACCCACTCCCTCTGCCTCCTCTCTGAGTCTGGAGATAAGCTGATCTCTATTCAGCTTCCTCTTTGGGGTGGGGGAGGGGGTTGGGGTGGTTAGATGGGTCCTTGGCCTTCTCTGGCTGCATGGGCCCCACCTGGCAAGGGAGGAAGTTGGCACAAGTGGGGCTATCCCCAGGACTCAAGTGTTGTGGCTTCCTCCTGTCCTCTCCCTGCTCACACTCACCTTTCAGATTCCTTTTTCCCCCGACTCTTTCTCAAACTGCTTTCTTCTCACTCCTGACCTGGGAGGACACCTGACTCTCATAGTCTGCCCCATGGGTATGGTGTGATTTTTGTTTGGATTCCTGTTCCAGCCTCTTCTCTCCAGTGAGCCCAACCCTACTCCAGCCGTTCTGGTTCCTATCCCAGGCCTGCCTCATCCCAGCCCCATCCCGTACTTCTGGCAACCCCTGCCCTGCCCTGCCCTGCCCTGCCCTGCCCTACCTCCTGTCTCTCCCTGCTCACACTCACCTTTCAGATTCCTTTTTCCCCCGACTCTTTCTCAAACTGCTTTCTTCTCACTCCTGACCTGGGAGGACACCTGACTCTCATAGTCTGCCCCATGGGTATGGTGTGATTTTTGTTTGGATTCCTGTTCCAGCCTCTTCTCTCCAGTGAGCCCAACCCTACTCCAGCCGTTCTGGTTCCTATCCCAGGCCTGCCTCATCCCAGCCCCATCCCGTACTTCTGGCAACCCCTGCCCTGCCCTGCCCTGCCCTGCCCTGCCCTCTCCTATGCAGCCTCTGCCCCACCGTCATCCAGAACTTCTCCCCCACTGGCTGCCGCTCTCCTACCCCTGCCTGTCCCTGCTTCGTCTTCATCCTTGAGCCGTGAGTTCCCAGATGGGCTTGCTTAGGCCTTGGCCTCATTGTCATTCTGTCCACGGCAGCATCAGTTGCTGGCTGCAGGCGCTGTCGGGGGTGAAGGAGAGAGGGGAAGAGAGAGGTTGGGTCTGCAGACTGAGGGGAGCTCTAGGTCTGCTCCCCCAGCCTTTTCTCGGGCAGAAAAGCTCCCACCAGGCCTGGAAGATCTGCTGTTTATTGAACGCCTACTGTGTGCCAGAATCTTTAAACCACAACATGTCTAACCTTCCAGCAACACTACATGGCAAATGTTATTCTCCATTTTATTGCAAGAGGTAAAGCGATGTCCTCATAGTAAAGGCAAGATTCACCCTAGACCCAAGGCCTCTTGCTCACTGTCTTCTGCTGTGGGATCTGGGCAATGTGACAGTAGTTGGCTTCCCTACTTCAGGTGCCTCTGCGTCCCTGAAGCCTGGGCTCCCATAGGCACAAATGGGAGTGAGTCAAGAGGATGTACAGGGGGCAGGAAATGCACGGGCAAATGCTTGGAGACTGGGGCTGTTTAGGGAAGACAGACCTGGGGGATCCAGTTCTGTTCCTGCCTGCTTCCCCCACCCCCTTTCGCACCCCTCACCAGGGTGTGTGATCAGAGTCACTGCCTAATAAGGTTAAAGACTAGGCTGGGTGCCTGGCCTTTATAGAGGAGAACTGGGGAGTCACTGAATGTTGTTGAGCAAGGGAAGGGCAAGATCCCATATGTCTTAATTCTTTCCTGCCTTCATTGTTGCATTTACTAAAAATTTTAGTAAGAACTTGCTCTGGGCCATGCTTTTGCTAGGACTGATGATACAGAAATGCCAGTCGCAGTCTCAGACCTCAGGGGTTTCAAGGGCTCACGAGGAGCATGCATATTCATACATTTGTGTTCATGCATATTCATAATGGCACTGAAATCCCACTGGTGCCCGAGGAGTTTTGTAAACTGAGGCCATGGAGGTGGGTGAAAGATCTGAAGTTTCCAGGAGGAGTTTGGGACTGAACTGAGTTTTGGGGAAGGGTCTAGTAGAGGATGCCAGGCCTATTGGACTGGAGGTAAGGAAGAAGAATCCAGGCAAGAAGGAATAGCATGAGTAACTACCTGGAGGCTAGATCCAACCTTTGGGGTTCTCAGAAGCACTAGCAGTTTAAATGTTTGGTAAGACTGAACAAGGCTGGTAACTCAGCACCTTGTATGTTGCACTGGGAGCATGGCTTGAATAGAGGGAGCAGTTAGGAGCCAGTGGGAGGTGTGACACCAGAGAGAATGTGAAGGGGTCAGGAGATGATGGAGGTCAGAACAGAGGGAATGGAAAAAAGGGAAAGACTGCCCATCCTTTATCTACACTGTGCTTGCTGAGCGTCTACTGCGAGCCAGGGACTGTTGCTGGGAGCTGAGAGGAAGCCAGTCAGGCTTGATCACTGATTGGATGAGAGCTGGGGACTCAGTTGGTAAGAATGGAAAGAGGACAGCAGGGTTAGACAGTGGGTGGTGAACACTTTGAGTTCAAGATGCATTGATCTGGTAGCTCAGCAAGTAAAGAATCCGCCTGCAATGCAGGAGATCCTGGTTCTATTCCTGAGTCAGGAAGACCTTCTGGAGAAGGGATAGGCTACCCACTCCAGAATTCTTGGGCTTCCCTGGTGGCTCAGCTGGCAAAGAATCTGCCTGCAATGCGAGAGACCTAGGTTTAATCCCTGGGTTGGGAAGATCCCTGGAGAAGGGAAAGGCTACCCACTCCAGTACTCTGGTCTGGAGAATTCCATGGACTGTATAGTTCATGGAGTTGCAAAGAGTTGGACATAAATGAGTGACTTTCACTTCATTCAAGTAGCTGAGATTTGGGATGGGAGGGACTAGAAGAAAATGAAAGATATTGAGTTGGCCAGAAAGTTCGTTCAGGTTTTTCATGTTATGGAAAATTCTGAAAGTACAGACTTTTTGGCTAAACCAGGATTTCTAAGGTGGGCCTAGAAAGGAGCTAATTGCCTGATGCCTTGCATTTAATGATGTCTTTTCATTTAATCCTTATTTAATGTTATTCTCATTTGTTCAGACAAGGAAACTGAGGCTCAGAGACTTCATCACTTGTCCCACTAGTACATCGATGGGCTTACTGGAAAGGGTGAGGTTGTAAATATTTTTGACCTGATGGTTCATGTCTCTCCATCAGAATGATTCAACTGTGTCATGGTAGTGGAAAGCAGTGATTTCAGTGGTCAATATTAATGGGGATAGCTGTGTTCTAATAACACTGTGAACTTCTAGATGTTCAAACTGGTTTTAGAAAAGGCAGAGGAACCAGAGATCAAATTGCCAACATCCGCTGGATCATTGAAAAAGCAAGAGAGTTCCAGAAAAACATCTATTTCTGCTTTATTGCCTATGCCAAAGCCTTTGACTGTGTGGATCACAATCAACTGTGGAAAATTCTGAAAGAGATGGGAATACCAGATTACCTACCCTGCCTCTTGAGAAACCTATATGCAGGTCAGGAAGCAACAGTTAGAACTGGACATGGAACAACAAACTGGTTCCAAATAGGAAAAGGAGTATGTAAAGACTGTATATTGTCACCTTGCTCATTTAACTTATATGCAGAGTACATCATGAGAAATGCTGGACTGGAAGAAGCACAAGCTGGAATCCAGATTGCCGGGAGAAGTATCAATAACCTCAAATATCCAGATGACACCACTCTTATGGCAGAAAGTGAAGAGGAACTAAAAAGCCTCTTGAGGAAAGTGAAAGTGGAGAGTGAAAAAGTTGGCTTAAAGCTCAACATTCAGAAAATGAAGATCATGGCATCAGGGGCACGGGGCCAAGGTCCTTAATCTTTGTGAGTCCTTTGTTTGGTTTTGTTTTGTTCCTGGGCCACGCCCTGCGGCACTTGGAAATTCCCCGACCAGGGATCGAGCCTGTGCCCCTACACTGGCAGCACAGAATCTTACCACTGGGCCACCAAGGAGGCCTCTTTGTGAGCCTTGACTAGTTCCTCTGTGAAATGAGAAGACTCTTCAGAGCACATCATGAGAAACGCTGGGCTGGAAGAAGCACAAGCTGGAGTCAAGATTGCCGGGAGAAATATCAATAACCTCAGATGTGCAGATGACACCACCCTTATGGCAGAAAGTGAAGAGGAGCTAAAAAGCCTCTTGATGAAAGTGAAAGAGGAGAGTGAAAAAGTTGGCTTAAAGCTCAACATTCAGAAAACGAAGATCATGGCATCTGGTCCCATCACTTCATGGCAAATAGGATAGGGAAACAGTGGAAACAGTGTCAAACTTTATTTTGGGGGGCTCCAAAATCACTGCAGATGGTGACTGCAGCCATGAAATTAAAAGACGCTTACTCCTTGGAAGGAAAGTTATGACCAACCTAGATAGCATATTCAAAAGCAGAGACATTACTTTGCCAACAAAGGTCCGTCTAGTCAAGGCTATGGTTTTTCCTGTGGTCATGTATGGATGTGAGTTGGACTGTGAAGAAAGCTGAGCACCAAAGAATGGATGCTTTTGAACTGTGGTGTTGGAGAAGACTCTTGAGAGTTCCTTGGGCTGCAAGGAGATCTAACCAGTCCATTCTAAAGGAGATCAGCCTTGGGATTTCTTTGGAATGACTGCTGCTGAAGCTGAAACTCCAATACTTTAGCCACCTCATGTGAAGAGTTGACTCATTGGAAAAGATTCTGATGCTGGGAGGGATTGGGGTCAGGAAAAGAAGAGGACGACAGAGGATGAGATGGCTGGATGGCATCGCCAACTCGATAGACATGAGTTTGGGTGAACTCTGGGAGTTGGTGATAGACAGGGAGGCCTCGCGTGCTGCAATTCATGGGGTCGCAAAGAGTCAGACATGACTGAACGTCTGAACTGAACTGATGTAAATTCCATAATGGCAAAGAATTTATTTTTTTCCTTTGTTGTATCTCCCCTTTGGGAAGAGGGCTGAACACATACTAGGCGCTTTAAAAACACCTGGGAGTGAATGAATAACACCTACTCAGTCCCACACCCTGGTGGGCCCCTTGGATCTTAGGGGTACGGAGACTCTCGGGGGTGGTCTTATCCACACAGCTTGATGCCCTCTGCACCTCTGACCTGTGCAGGAAGCACCGCGGTGGAGGCAGCTGGGCTGGGGAGGGGCTTTGAAGACCAGAGCGGAGCTGGAAGCTGAGTCAGTGAGGCTTGCTCTCCATCCGTCGGGAGGTTTGCGGCTCCACTCTCGGGTAACGTGCCCAGGCCGATGCTCGCAGCCTGTGCGTTTGTTTATTTGTTATTTATTTATAAATCGTAAATCCAGAAAAGCTTTGAGGAGGCTTACAATGAAAGACAGGCACATGGTGAAGCTGTTAAGACAGAACAGGCTGAGAAGAGCTGCCCTGGGAGGAGGAGGAGGCCCATAAATCAAGCTCAGGGCCCAGCGCCGCCGCGGGGCCGGCCAGGCTGTGCGTTTGCTCACGGCTGCCGGGCGGGGGCGCGAGCTGCCCAGGCTTGCTGCCTGAGCCTGTCGCCACGGCGAGCGGCCTGCCTGGGAATGTGGGCCAGGCACTGGCAGTGCCAGGGCAGGCGTTTCCCCCCAGGGCCTTGGCAGCCCCACGGTGAGATTGGAGGGTCAGAGCGGAGGCCCCGGGCAGTCATGTGGGGTCAGTCTGAGGAGCTGCCATGCTCTCCCGGGGCCCTGGGCCAACCGCCTGGGCTGCCCCTCGCTTTTCTGCACCTCAGTTACCCTCCTCCCAAGTGGTGCCAAGACTCAGCGGGCTGTTGTAAGGCCTTGGCCTGTGGCCTGAGACCTGGCCCTTGGCGAGCACAGTTGTGATCTGACCTGTGTGGGCTGTGTGTGATTCCTGGGGCTAAGTGTGGTCCTGGGCAGGTCCTCACTCAGGTTCAGAGGAGGCCCCGCCGAAGCGGGTGGCAGGACGGGGTAACCCCCTGGTGCCCCCGGCTCCATCCGTACTGACGCTGTGGACACCGAGTCCGGCCTGTTCATTATTGCTTATAAACACTCAAGGAGTTCGAAGCGAAGAGAACATACTTTTTAATTATTTCCCTGCTTGTCTCCAGCAATGCTGTTGTCAAGGAAACCGAAACCTTTGAAAAGCTTTTCGGCTTCCCGGTTGGAAGAGGATACTCACGTAGGGCTCATGTTGTCTGTGGAAATGGACCCGTCGTTCTGTAACAAAATCTGTTTCTCTTAAAAGGGCTTGCTGCTTTTGCGTCTCACAAATAGAATCTTTTTGACCCTTTCACAGAAGAGGGAAGGTTTTATACTGGTATTTTCTCTTTTAAAAGAGTTGCCCTCATTCTTGACTCCCAAGTCTTTCATTCATTGAGCATCTGTTGCAAGACCTGGGTGCTGGGGGTAAGCGTGGATACAAGGCTGAATTCAGCATCTCACCCTTCCTTGAAAGACGCTCGGTTTCTTTGGGAAGAAGAGGCAGGTGGACATGTACTTCCGTCCCATCAGAACTGCTCCGGTGGGTGGAGGAGTAGGTGCCCCCGGGGCACACAGGATAGCCCTGGCGGGGGTGCCTTTCTGTGGAGTCACGTGGGGTCTTAGAGGATGCACAGAAGTCCTTCCGCAGCCAAGAGGTGGAAGTGCATTGGGGAAGAGGGAATAGGCCGCGTGAAGGCTGGAAAGCGGGGAGGAACGTGCAGACTGCAGGGCTGTCCACAGGGCTGGTGTTTTGGACCCGGAGCCACGAGCGGGCTCTCGAGACCTGGGAGGCCGGAAGTCAGGAGTGTGGCCTGTGAAGAGGCTGTAAAGGCAGGCTCTTGCAAGCCTCTCCGTTTCTGTGGATCAGAGCCCTTGCTCCTAGGTGCAAGGGGCACGTCTCTCCCTGCATCCCAGTTCCAGAGCATAGCGGCAGTGCTAGCACATTCTGGGTGTAATAATTCACTTTTGTTGCAAGAGCCCAGCTTTTGCCGTAATGTTTCAGCCAGCCTTCCAGTGAAACTTTATGATAGTTAAACCCTATCAAGGGCATTGGTTTTATATGAAAAAGATAAATCACTGTTAGAAAAGCAGGAGTCGTACTTTAAAACAGCCCTTGTTGTTCTTCTTTTAAAACTTAAAAAATAATAATTTTAGACTTATAGAAGAGTTGTGCATGTAATTCAGAGAGTTCCGAGGTTCTCGTCTGCAAGCTTCCCTGGCATCTTATACGACCCTGATGCATTCGCCAAAACCAACATGTTAACATCAGTATAACTCCATTTGCTAAACTGTAGACTTTGTTCAGATTTCACCAGTTTTCCCCTTAGTGACCTTCTTTATTTTAGGATCCAACCCAGGATAGCAGGTTGCATTTAGAGCTCTTGTAATTTTTACTTGTTAATTATTGGGGTTTTCTTTTTTGCGGGGGGTGGGGGTGGTGGACAGGGAGTGGACTGAATCTTGTCCTGGCCACTTATTCTGAGCTCCTTGTACTGAGGACCGCCCCCAACCTCCAGGCCTGGCTGGTGGCCCACATCAGGGCCCTGCAGCCAGGCTCTGGCTGGCCACGTTTTGGTTTTCAAGACCCGTCTCCTCGTGCAGCCGCGAGCAGGACCAGCGGGTTTGCCTGCTAATAAGGCTCCGCAAACGCGCTCGCTTTATCAGGCGCCACTGGGGCCGCGTCCTCATGGTTGCAGGTTAGTGATAACAGGTCTCCCGGGCCTTTGCTTTTCTCTTCCCTTTTTTCCCTTCTGGATTTAACCCAGCCAGACCTCTGGGCGGATGTTGCGTTACTGAGAGTTTGGAGTCAGACCTCTTACCACATTCACGTTCCGGCACAGCTTTCCTGGGGTTTATCAGATAATTGAGTGTGTCTTGAGGCAGCAACTGGGAGTTGAAATGGATTGCATTTAACCAGTGGAACCGGGAGGCTCTTTGCACGCAGATGGAAGTGCACCTGTGGGCGGCTTGGCCTGACGGAAGTCCCTGCGGCTCCGCTTCCGCCGCTCCCCTCCCGCCCTTTCTTTCTCGTCTCTTTCTGTGCGTTTCCTCTGCCTTCCTCCACGTCCCGTCCTCGCCTGCCCTCTTCCTAGCTCTTCCTCCCCTCTACCCCCCACTTCCTCATGCCTCTCCCCACTCCGGTTTCCTCCTCCTTTCTGTGACAGGCCAGCGAAGTTGTTGCCACGGAAACAGGAGCCCCAGCAGAAGCTCTGCTCTGCGGTCCGGATGCTTCTAACGATGATGACGCAGATAATGTTGAGTCCTAGAATCAGCTGAGCCCCCGGCCTGTGGCCTCCGGAGCCCCTTCATTTTCCAAAGGCCAAGCTGGTGCCACGGGTCATAAATCTGTTCAGTAGATGGTCATTTTTGATACGGCAATTTCTAAATTTTAGTAATCCACTTTCCCATGGCTCCAGAAGACTAGTTGCAACCCGTGTGAAAGGTCCCTGGCTGAAAATACTTAATCGGGGGGGAGGAAATCACAGGGGAAAGAGAGGCGGGGTGGGGGCCAGGTTCCCAGGGTGACTTTTGCGTTGCCCATGGGAAGCGGGTGTGCCACACTAGCTGCATTCCTGGCATGGATGGCTGACTGCTCTTCGAGGAGGTTGAGAGAAAGAGAAATATAGTTGGGGCCTTAAAAAAAAAAGTCTGATAATACTCAGTTTCATTTGACAAACGTTCATCGAGGACCGGCCAATTCCAGGCCAGGTGCTGCTCCCCTGGAGAAGCCGGCGCTTGAGCAACAGAGCGTGTGTGCGTGCATGTGCGCACGTGTCTACACACACAGACGCTTTACTGCAAGGTCACACCCTGGCATTTGTCTAGGAGTCCAGTGGGTCTGGCTCTTGTCACTTCTGTGGAGTGGCGTGTGTGTGTGCGTGCGCTCGTGCACACACACATGCCTCCCTGCAGAGTCACATGCCTGGTATTTGTCTGAGTCCAGTGGGCCCAGCTGTTGGCAGTTCTGTGGGGTGGCCTGCATGCCCACACAGTAAGTAGGCTTCGTGGTCCCCCTGCCACCCACCCAGAGCACTTGGTGGAGCTGGTGTTTATAGTGATGGCACTGTCGCTCCTTTCTGTTTGTTCAGGGTCTGACTTAGGCCCAGCTTGTTGGCATTAGCTCGGACTTGGAATTTTGCCATCCAGCCAATACCAGCTAATAGCCCAGCAGGGGAGACTTAGTTCATGGATTACATTTAAGTTAGTACTTATTCCCAAAGGTAACTTTGTTTAATAAAAACCTTAAGCCTTTATTACTGTGCTTATGGGTATCTTAGCTCCGGGGTGTAAAACTAAGACTTATAAAATCCAAACATTATTTGTGGAAATGCAAAATCATTTTCATTAGTAGAGGGTGTGATAAAAAGCAAAAGGCGCTTCCCGTTGGTGCCTAAATGGTCTTGCTGCACTTGGGTCTTTTTATTTTCATAGTCATTTCGAGCTTATTTAAATATTGTCCTTTCAGCAGTGAATTTTAAAGGAAGGAAGCTTTGGTGTGTGAATAACTTTACAGCAGCCCACAGTACTTGCAGCCAGTTGCTATGACTTAAGTTGATAATGTACCCCACACAGCAGTTGCTAATGGATGATAATCTGGAGTGTTTTTGTTATTGTTGTTTTTATTTTAGAAGAAAGGTTTGAAATTAGCATAGTAAATCTCTGTGGGATCTTTGCAAATAAAAGAATATTCACGTTAAAAACAACTTTCAGGAAAGATGTATGGTAATGAATAAAACATCAGTGAGTGAAAATAAGCGTGTTTAATTATTCAAGTAGAAGTAGTAATTTAAACTAATTATTGCTTGCGGATTTCATAATTCAGTTTTTGTCTTGCAATAATATTTCCTCTGGGCCTCCGGGGCGCGTCGGCGGCTGCTCCCGTTCTGGGG
>SJYC01003085.1:0-18567 GCA_006408675.1 Madoqua kirkii | reverse complement strand
ATTCTTTACCAACTGAGCTATCAGGGAAGCCCTGATACCTGTCTCTTATACACATCTCGTGGCTTCCTTGGTGGCCTGGGGGGAGGTAGTTAAACACCCCGCCTTGTGCTGCTTAACTAAACACCCCTTGCTAATTACTTTTCCCCATTGCTTCAGGGGTCTTAGTCCAGTCCTGCCCGTGAGCCCTAAGTGTCGTGGGGGCAAGACCCCTCTCCTTCCTGCAGTGTCTTCGCCTTCTCTGCACCTTCCCCCATAGCCCAAGCCATGTCCCCATGCCCCCAGTTCCCCACGGGGCAGGTCCTTGCCCTCCTGGGCTGTCCCAAGTTCCCTCTGCTGAAGGCCTTCCCTCACCCCCTGCCGGAATTGATCATTCCCTCCTCCTCATCGCTTTGGACCAGTAGGCTCTTGCGGCCCATTAAAAACAAACAGACAGACAACTGAGGGGACTTCCTTGGCAGTTCCATGGTCAAGACTCCACGCTTGCACTGTAGGGGGGCCACGGGTTCCATCCCTGGTCAGGGAAGGGAGAGCCTGCACGCTGTGCCAAAAACAATATTTTTTTGTTGTTGTTTACAAGTTTTTTGTTTTTCTAGCTTTTCATTTTGTTTCTGACACTAAACGGGTCCTTAGAGAGGAGTTGGAGGGTGCGGGAGAGGGCAGGGAGCAGGGGGACAGAGGCTCACGTGTAACTCACACCCGGGCTCTTCTCCTTCCTGAGATGCCCTCTGCCCTCTCAGCTCAGCACATCCTCTGTATTCAGGCACCTACCACTTACCCCCTGGAATTTGGGGTGTCATCTTAGTACAGACTCCTGGGAGGAGCTCCAGCTCACTCTCCTTGGTGCAGCTTCCTGGGGTCTGACTGGCATTAGCTGGCGCTGGGGAAAGAGTAGTTAACTGTTGGATGGGACTTGTGCTTGAGTGTGTGAGGCTTTTAAAACCCACTGATTCCGGGGAGTTCCCTGGTGGTCCAGTGGGGAAGATTCAATGCTCCCACTGCAGGGGGCCGGGGTTCAGTCCCTGGTCAGGGAGTTAGATCCCACATGGTGTGACTAGGAGGGGCGTCGCCACAACTAGAGAACTCGCGTGCTGAAACTGAGACCCGGCACAGCCACGTAAAGGGAAGGAAATAACAGCCCATGCTTCCTGCCGCTGCGGTGCACGCTTGCAGAGGCACGGGGCTTAGGAGCCTCCGCCTGGCACACGCGTGCCGCCCTGAGCAGGGCTTGACGATTCCGGTGATTTAGTATTCTGCCCTCCAGAAAGTAAAGGGAGGAAAGCTTTCTCTTTGCAACTTCTTCTTCCCAAGTGCCCTCTGTCAAAAGGTAGTGACATCCGCTTTCCTGACAGGTGGCAGGCATTATTACCTTGGTATAATCACCCACCGTTCCATCTAACACTGAAAAGCTTTCCACCCATCACGTCAGGAAGGACAGCTTTTACTTAAGACACTCCCCCGCCCCTCACCTTTTCTTTGTTATTACTTTTTTCCTAAGAAAACAGCGCTGTGATCCTGCAGGCGTGATCTGGGTGAGCGAGTGACTCTTTCTCTGCGCAGTTATCCCTGTGGACGGGGAAGGCAGGTGAGCCGGGGGGGCGGACCCTGAGCACTTCAGGCCAGCTCTGGCTCCGGTTTCTTGTTGGGAAAACGGAGGCTTCGTTGGCTCTTCAAGGCCTTTTTTAAGCTGAGTGGTGGTGTGATCTGCAGACTAACTTCGGCTAAATGAGATAATGAGAGGATTCCAGGTGTCACCCCAGCTCTTGCGGGCAGAGTTGCTGAAACGCGCTTTCCCTGTTCCGATTAGGTTTTCTCTCCACGTGACCTCCCGAGGAAGCCACTGAGCAGGCAGGGAAGCTGCTAACACCTTGTGACCCCACGCCCCCGCCACATGCAATCAAATGCCAGGGGACTGGACCCCAGGCAGCAGAGTGGAGCGGGTCCTTTGCTCTCCGAGGAACTGACGGCTGAGTGTCACCACATTTGTGACCTTGCTCGCGGAGCTCAGGGCCTCCACAGCACACGGGCCCCAAAGATGGTTGTTGGGGTGAATGAAAATGTCTCCTGTGGATTGGATCTCATCTCCTTGTTTGATTGTAAGCCTTCTCAGGAGGAAGAAACCATTTTCACTCATTTCATTAAAAAAACAAGCTTATGGCCAACCCGATACATGAGTTTGGTGTAACATTAAAAAGAAATGGGTGAACTGTTTTTTTATTTGTAATTTTTTTAGATTAAGTAAGTTGAAAAAAAAAAAGACAATTAAATCAAGGCAGACAAAGGATGTACAGAACGAAACAGGTCCCCTCTCATTGGCCACTGTGGCCCCAGGTCCCCGGTGCTGGGCTGGGGGAGCCACTCCTTACTTCTAAATTCTGGGGCGCACCCCGCCTGAGTGCAGAAGCAAGCGGACTTGGGCTCCGTCGAGTTAGAAGGAGCGGCTGCCCTTCCAGCCGGAGCACGTGCAGCCAGGTCCCAAGCAAGGGAATCGGAGGGGAAGGCTTCAGAGTTGTTGGGACCAGTGGGGCTCCTGGAAGAAGCTGGCCGGGCTGTTCCTGAGCTGTGTTCTCTCTCTCTGGGGCCTCAGGAAGGTCGTCAGCCTCTCCCCCGTGCCACTTACACCTGCACAATTTGCACACTCAGTGCGATGACAGTTGTGAGTGATGCCTGGAGCTTGGCACAGCTGTGGTAACTCCTGGTTCCTTCCCTGTGCCTAAAATTCAGGGTGGAGAATGAATATGCACCATTCTGCAACAATAATGTAAAATGAACGTGGCGGTGTGATTCCATTAATAGATTGCTGATTAACTCAACTTTTTAGGAGCCCATTTGTTGCCCAGAGTGAAGCTGGCTGGAATAAAGTAGAATTAGAACGGCCAGCCTCCCTTCTAATTGAAACGCACATAAAGTGCTCGGCCCTCAGACTTGCATTGAGATGATTGCAGCGATCAATATTCCAGTTTGCTTGGTTGGCAGCTTCCGGGGAATAGAGTGGATGACGGACCTAGGGAAGCATGAAGTTAATTCCCGTTGGCCTGGTTTCTGACTTGCCTGAGAAAGTGTCTTGGGGCACTGGGGGCCACGCTGATGTGGACTTGACCGTGGCCTGCGTCTCGTACCATCAGAGCTCAAGGGGAGATTGACTTCCGGTGGGAGGACGAGTCCATTTGCCGAGACCCCACCCCATTCCCGGCTCAGTGCGTGGTATCACACACACGATCCCTCCTCCCCGAACCTTGAGATGTTGATGGCACCACGGCCCAGCTTGTTGGGGGGGGCCAGGGCATGTGCCGTGTGGACTCAGTGAGACAGTGGCAGCATTTGGGAGCGGCGTGACAAAGTTTTCAGAAGTCCTCGCAGGGAAAGATCGATGCCGGGCCTGAGCCTGCAGTTAACATCTTAATACTACCAGGGAGTGTGTGATACGTTAGGCAATGATGTATGCGCAGCGCTCAGATGTTTAATTTGCATTGTGTCCTATATTCCTGAGAAGTCTCTTTCTGATTCTTATTGATGTGTTCACATTTTTGAGGGTGATTGTTCTCCTTTGACATGAATAACCCTCCCTTCCTGTTGACTCTCAAGCCCACATACCTCTCCTGGTCCGGGAGGCAGGGAGGAAGGGCTTTTAATTCAAAGCCCTATTCATCTTCCTAAGTCAGGTGAGATGGTGTTAGAAAGTCAGCTTGGCTCAGAGCAGCGAGGCTGGCCTCCTGAGCAGTGGTCGTGGCCAGGGGCAGATGGCTGCCTTTCAGCTCCCCGATTCCTGCTTCAGGGTGCCTTTGTTGGAAGCCAGTGCATTCCCAGGGCAGCTGCTGCTGCTGGTGGCTGCTTATTCATGCAAATCAGAGAAACCTTTGAGGCCACATGTACGCTAGGAGCTCTGCTATGTTCTTCCTAGAGGCTTTGGAGGCAGCTGTCCCCTAAACCATAAAATTGCTAAGAGTGGGGACCACAGTCTCACAGTTTGGTGCCCAAACAGGCCCCGATGGCCAGTGTTGCAAGACTGAGTCTGGGTGCCAGAGACTGGAGTGGGGACAGAGGTATGGCCAGCCCCTCCCCTGAGAGCTCATGGTGTCTGGCCAGTGTCCAGACAGTTCTCATAAGGTGGGCTGTAGAAGGGGCCTTTGGCTAGTATAAACCAGGTGTTGGGAGCAACAAGGAAGAGGGCCAGTCCTGACAGGGTGGGAGGGACACTCGGGCTGGTCCTGGGGGTCGGGCGATGACTGGGGTGGGAGAGAGGCAGGGCAGGCTGAGAACCCTGGGGTACAGGGCAGAGGTGCCCACACAGCAAGTGGTGAGAAGGGGTCTGGGGCGGGGAGCTGTGGACAGGGGAGTGACCTGTAGTGGGGGATCGGGGCTTTGTGGGAAATATGGGAGGATCTTGAGTTTTTCACATAAGCACTGGGAGCCTTGGAGAGTTTGTTTACTGGTGCGTGTGGAGTTTAGGGAAGCCCCCCTGCAGAGACCCCTTCTGAGACACCTGTGATCAGTTAGACCATTAAGATGGAACAGATGGGGAAGGGTTGTGTCAACCTTGACCTCAGATAGCTTTACCCATTCCTTTATTGTAGACTCCCAAGATTTCAGTATAAATGTAATTAAAATTTAGGGGCTTAAAAATGCCTAGATTTACTGAAAACCCCCTTGTACATGTATTGAGTTCCGATATTGCCCAGCCCTGTGTGGTGGCTGTTAGGGATGAAGAAATCTGAGGTGTGGGGAGGTCAAGATCTCTCTGGAAGATTCCACAGAGCCCCCGCCGCCAGTGCTGGGTCTGTTCCTTCCGGTGCCCCCCTCCTCGCCCCCAGTCTCTGAAGCTGAAGGCAGCCGGGGTGATGCGCGTTCACGCAGCCCGCCAGGGCTCGGTGACGCAGCAGAGCCGCGGAGCTGCTGGGTGACTCATCAGACCTCTCTAGACACCGTGGCATTCTGCTGCTCTGAAGGGACGAGAGCAATTAGCCGTGAACGCTGGCAGGCGTCGCCGGAAGAGTACAAAGCCTTCCCTGCTTGTCTCCTCTGTGCCTCGGGTGTTTTCTTTTGCCGTTTTTTTTTTAAAAGCCTTGTGAATTATTATCTTTTTAATAATGTTTGTTTTCTTCTGATTATTAAAATAATGTATGCTTATCGTAGAAAACACATAAATGCATTAAATAGGAAATAAAATGCATGAATTATTTTTCCATTACAGTCTTATTAAGAGTATTTTGCTTGTGCGAAGGAAATTCAGAGCACTAGACTTATTTTCTTAGAGGGGCCTGTCGAGATAACTCAGATTGTTGGTTTGCAACCTGTGCTTTGCCTGGGGGGTGCGGAGCTCCAAGGGCTTTGTGGAAATTTTGGGGAGCTCCCTCCAGGGAGGGTGATCTGGGGGGGGGCTCCAGCACCCTCTCCCCCTGCCCCACCCCATAGCTCTGCATTATCTGTCTCGTGACTGGGCTTCCTCACATGGCTGCCTTGGAGCAAATGGCTCCATGACTTATCAGGCTCGGGGCTCAGTGATCTGGGTCCAGCCTGTCATTTCGCGAGCGCAGAGTCTGAGCCCGTGGGGAGATGTGTCTGGCCTAAGGTGACATGGGGGCGTGGGGCTCGTCTCCATGGTTTGTAACTCCGCACTGCCTTTTAGAAAATGAATCAAAGACATTGGCAGCTTAAATGTCATTGTCATAAGCTCTGTCGCCATGCAGAGAACCCCCTGCCAGGAGGCAAAGCAAGGGTCCCTTTGGAAGGCAGGGGAGACCTTGGAGCAGCTGGCGCGTGAAAAGATGAAAAGTAAAAGCCCCATCATTGCCGTTAGGCCCACAAAGGAGGAGAAATTGCTCCGGGTGATCCCTGGTTGTATGAATAATGAGAAGAAATTAAGTAAAGGCCGTGTTTCCTGCACTGATGTATTAGAACATGGAGTAACTTTCTTCAGGAAATTGGAACAGGGATCCCTTTAAATTGAGTTTGAAGCTGTGAATAGCAAGCCTACGTTGGCCCTGCATGTCCTAATGCAAGTGAAGGAAGCCGTTTGCTGGGTAAGAGTTAAGTACTTTAGGGATACAGGTTAATGTTGAGGCCAACATGGCGCAAGTTAATAAATTGCCTCTCCCGTGTATTTGTCTATGAAGACGCCGAAGAGTAATTTGCTTCCTGCAGAGCCGTGCCAGAATTCTCCCACTTATTTTATTAGATTTTTGGCCCAATACATTTGTTCCCTCTCATTGGTTTTGTTGATAATAATTACCCACCCCCTCTTCCATCTCCCCAATGGATTGCTTTCGATTTTAATTGTTTGCAAGTAGCCGAAAAAAAGTTTACCATTTTAGAAAAGAAGTGTTTCAAAATAAGAAGACTCTGGGCCGGAGCCCTTCTGGGCTTCCAGAAGGAAAGAGTTTAAGCTCTGTTTTTCTGAGGATTCTGAGGATGGCAGCCACTGAGATCAGGAAAAGGGCCACCTCCATCACATGTGGGACAACCAACCCCTGGCCTCAGGAGCTCTCTGGAAACTGCTTCTTGGAGTTGGAGATGCCACGGGCCTCCTAGGGGAGGCTGGAGGCCACACACATGGCCTCCACCATACCGCGCTGCCGAGGCCCAGCTCCTAACCCTGCAGGCCCAGGGGGCACAGCCATTGGTAGAGGCAGCCGCTGCCCACCAAGGGCCTGCAGGGGGCAGACCTCATGCCAGGGCTGCCCTGCCTAGCTCACAGCCTAATAAATTCCTTATTAACAAGGTCATTATACATACTGAAGTGCTATTTACTGGGAAATAGAGAAACGTGGCCTGTGGGTACGGGAGTAGTCATGTACGGATGTGAGCGTTGGACCATAAAGAAGGCTGAGAGCTGAAGAACTGATGCTTTCGAGCTGTGGTGCTGGACAAGACTCTTTGAGAGTCCCTTGGACTGCAAGGAGATCAAACCAGCCCATCCTAAAGGAAACCAACCCTGAATATTCATTGGAAGGACTGATGGTGAAGCTGAAGCTCCAATTCTTTGGCCACCTGACGTGAAGAGCCAACTCATTGGAAAAGACCCTGTTGCTGGGAAAGACTGAGGGCAGGAGGAGAAGGGGGTGACAAAGAATGAGATGGTTGGACGGACATGAGTTTGAGCAAACCCTGGGAGATAGCGACAGACAAGGAATCCTGGTGGGCGACAGTCTATGGGGTCACAAGGAGTTGGAAAGGATTGAACGACTGAACGACAACAAGGGGAGAACCCTAAAAAGACAACGTGCAGGCTGAGATTGGAAATGTGAGGGAAGGACCCAGGACTGAGGATGGAGGCGCAGAGCAGGCTACAGGCGTGGAGGGCTGGGCTGGGGGGGGTGGAATTGATGTGGCAGGAAGGGGAACGAGAGGCTGGGTTGGGCCCCAGGTTGTCCTCAGAGAAGCAGGCGTTTCAATTACAGTCAAGTCTGTCAGGTTCCTTAGAACACTCGTAATACTGGAGCACAAAGTTTAAGCAGCTCTTTTGATATTTTGTCTACCACGTAATTTGTTTTAGCCATCTGCCCATCGCGCGCACACACACACGCGCGCGAGTCCCTGGCAAGTCAGCCAGCACCCGGTGCATTTACGAAGGCCGTGTTGCTCTATGCCAGTCTCCAGCTGCAGCCTCTTGGCTCTGTGATGCTGGGTGAGCAGTCGCTTGCTGCCTCAGTTTCTCCACCTGTAAACTGAGAAGATGGCACAGAGGTCTCGGTTTACGACAACGTTAAGTGTCCACAGTGACATCTCTCATGTTTCTCTAGGCCGGAGGAAGCCCCTCAGTGGTGCTATTTACTAAAGAGTTCGCGCCAAACAACATAGTGTGTGTATCCAAACAGCTTGGCACCTGTCAGGCACGCACAAGTTTTCCAGCTTTCTAGAGGCAGGTGAGAGGCACTTAACCTTGTTAGAGGCACTGCCATCCTCATTTCCTGTCCCACATCGACATGCTCATGCACACGCTCAGTTGCTAACCTGCATCATGGACTGTAGCCCGCCAGGCTCCTCTGTCCACGGGATTTTCCAGGCAAGAATACTGGAGTGGGTTGCCATTTCCTTTTCCAAATCTTCATGTGTTACTTGCTTTTCATCACAGAACCCCTGAAAACCCAGCTTTACCTAGATGTGACATCATGGAATACAGAAAATGCAGAATGATCTAACACTGAAATGGGTATCTGTCTCAGCTTGCAGTCTGCATGGTGTCAACAAATAGTACTGTGTTTCCTTTAGAAAGTTAAAATCTCTCTTGACACCGCTGTGAGGTGCCCAGAGGTGTCTTGGTGCAGAGTTTGGAAACTGTGGTGATACTTACCTCTGGTGGTTTCCTGAAGGTTAAATGAGATGTTTGATACAAATGCTCAAGGCCGTTCCCTGTCCTCATTGCTTAGTAACCATTGGGCTCCCTGCTTGGACACATGTAGAAATGCCTCTGTCTCTATAGTGGTGAAGCCACTGATCTTGATGCCTAGGGAGAGGGAATGGCAGTGGAAGAATACAGTATTTCTAAATATGCATGTGTGTTAAAGATAAATACAGATGTTTGATCATTTCCCCAATATCTCTACAAGTCTATACATTCAAGATGGCCTCTAACCTTTTTGTTTTGTTTCTAATCTTCTCCCTGGGAAAATGAGGGAGGTCCTGCTGGTTTGCCTTAGATCAGGAATGTTAGCAGCAGGGAGAGTGGCTTGAGTTGAGGCTGGCGATTCAGGCAGGGACCAGATTATGAGGAGCCTCCAAGGACCCGATGGGGCCTAAGGATTTTATTCGTAATGAAGTTGAAAGGTTTTAAGTTGGAAAAAAAAAATTGAATTCATTTTCAGTTCAGTTCAGTTCAGTTCAGTCACTCAGTTGTGTCTGATTCTTTGCGACCCCATGAATCGCAGGGTGCAATTTACATGTCGTGAAGCACATCCATTTTAAGTGTGCTGTTGGGTGAGTTTTGACAAGTTTGTGCCTCCAATTAACCACCCTCCCCCACCATAAAGATACAGAAGGCCTCCACCGCCCAGAAAGTTCCCAGTGTCCTTTATCAGTCCACCTTTTCCTTCCAACCCCCGGCCGCCGGCAACCACTGATCTGCTTTGCCATTATGGATTAGTTTCGCCTGTTTTAGAATTTCTCGTAAACGGAATCACGCAGCATGTAACCTCTGTGTCTGGCTTCTCTCGGCGTCGTGTTTTTGAAGTTCATCCACGTGTGTTGCCAGTAGCACCTCCCTTTTTATTGCTGAGTAGTATTCCAAGACATGAATATGCAGCGTCTTTATCTTGATCTTCTGTGGAGGGACATTTGGTTTGTTTCCAGCCTGGAGCTGTTAAGAGATAGTACTTTTATGAACTGTTGTGTGTGGCGATTTGTTCTCATGTCTCTGAAGTAAATATCTAGGGGTGGAACCCTTGGGTTGTATGGTCATTGTGTGTCCAGCTGTGTAGGAAAACCAACTGTGTTGAGCAGGGGTGTGACCGGGTACCTGTGGGCATCTCTCGGGCCGGCCCGTGCCCACACCAGCCGAGCCAGGAGCGCCTTAGCAGGACACTTATCCCCCTGGGGGCTTCAGGGTCCGCAGTCTCCCGTCACCCAGAGAGTTGGGGAGGCAGAGGACCTCAGGCCTGCGGAGGTGGTGCCAGATTTGGAGCCAGGCTCTTTCCTACCCACCTGGATGAGCCGCTCCGGTGCTGCGGCTCCTGCAGGCCAGAGCCCCGCCCTGCCCCCTCCCCAGGCGGCGGCGAGCATCTCCCTCCCGCCGCGGGGAGCGCTGTGCAGTCCCGCGGCTCGCCGGCAGGGGCGCTAGAGACCGAGCCTCGCGCCGGCCGCCCTGCCGGGCCAGGCCGGAGCGCGAGCCTTACCTTGAGGCTGCCGCGCCTGTCTGGGCGGCAGACAGCGAGCCGCCGTCGCTTTTTCCACCTGACATCCTCCCGGGCCGCCGCAGGAGTGACCCTGAGCTGTTCCTGGCCCCTCTGTCCACCGTCCGTCATCCCTATCATGGTGACCTTCTCCCACCCCGGGCCCGGACACTTACACTCCGCGCGTGTTACTTTCAGGTCGGCACGAAGGTCATTCCTGACCTCACTGCCCGTGAGTTTGCACGTCATGCACACGAGACAGCTCCGCATTCACTTTTCCACTTCGCTGCATCTATTAAAAAGGACAGCTTCAAGCAACGGTGCTGTCGTCTGAGCCACCAGCGTCAAGGGCAGGCGGGTGCTGAGGCGGGGTGGGGGGCGTTCCTGGACAGCCCTGGGGTCACCACGTTGCCCGGGACTGGCCCCCACGCCCACAGCTCCGGTGAATGCCATCCCCTAGCCCCTGTTCCTCATGTGGGACCCCGGCCCTGAAAGGCTGAGCTCCAGGACAGCCGTGTTCCCCTCTCCACGGGGGCGCCCTCTCTGACCTCCCGGGGCTTCGCCTCTTGCCTGCCTCTCCCTGCCTCTGCCCTGAAATGTGATCGCCTTCTCAGGGAGCCTTCAAATGAAACAGTTTTTAGAATTGTCGAAAGCTCTGTTGGAAAACAGAAAAGGCTATTTAATGGGAAGATGATGACCTTATTAACTATAATTAGGCAATTCACAGAGGTTTCCAATATAGTCCAGCATCTTGCCTTGTTGAAATACGGGGGAGAATTCTATGGTAATGTCTTGGGGCTGTAATAGTCTTTAACACATTAACAGTTTTAATTTCTTCGAGAAGGTTTGGCAGCCTGGTGTTTTCATTTAGCAAGCCGAGTGGAGTTTTACAGTCATCCATACGAATATAATAATTATAATTGTGAGCACGTCATTTCAGACCCTGACATCCAGAGTTTTTTTTTTTTTAATAGCTGGAGGAGATCTCAGGTAAAGAGGTGGAGACCTCCATTTAATTTGGCACGCCAAGGCAAACCAGGTCACGTCTGCGGACGAGGCCTTGTGTCTGGAGCTAGGGAGGTCAGTGCTCAGAAATTTTTTCTGCACCCAGTTCTCAGGAAACGTGCATGTCTGAAGTTAGGGGGAAACTCTTTGCTGAAGAATTTCAAGTCCACGAGCCTTTGCCCAGAACTTCCTCCTGGGCTCTTCATATCAGATGGCCCTGTGCCCTGGGGTTCCATGAGGATGTCCCTGGGCAGAGGGGCAGCACCCACCGAGTCCCACGAGAGCCTCCCTCCCCTGGCTGTGTCGTGCGGACCTCTGACGGCCCCTGGTGGCCCGGGGATGCCGCCTTCTGGGCTAGCCGGCTGTTCCTACCTCCACACCCCCACCTCTGCCCCCTGCACCCCGCTGCGGCGTCAGGCCCTGGCCGTTACCCTTCTTCTCACATCCTTCTGCTGTCTTGACTGTCACTGCCCACAGCAAATAGCTTGGGTTTTGTGCTTTCCCTTTCTCCTGTGAACAGACTTTGCGACAGTGCTGCAGGCATTATTCACATATGATTCTGGATCCTGTTCCTAAAGCTTAATGTCTCTCCCTATTTTTATAGCCTTCAAAATAGTCCTCTTCTTTCATGTGGTTGCACCACAATTTACTACATTGTGTCCCTATTGCTGAACATTGAAGTTTGTTCCAGCAGGTTTTTTATTGTTGTTTTATAGGCACGGCTGCAATGATAATCTTTATGTACAGAATATTTAGCTTCTGTGTAGTTATTTTCTTAGGCTTGATTCCTAGGGCTGGAATTACTAGCTAAGACTCAGATCAACTTAAAAACATAAACATTTTCCTATGATGGTAATGTGGGGTGTGTGTGTGTGTGTGTGTGTGTGTGTGTGTGTATGCGGCGTCAGGCCCTGGCCGTTACCCTTCTTCTCACATCCTTCTGCTGTCTTGACTGTCACTGCCCACAGCAAATAGCTTGGGTTTTGTGCTTTCCCTTTCTCCTGTGAACAGACTTTGCGACAGTGCTGCAGGCATTATTCACATATGATTCTGGATCCTGTTCCTAAAGCTTAATGTCTCTCCCTATTTTTATAGCCTTCAAAATAGTCCTCTTCTTTCATGTGGTTGCACCACAATTTACTACATTGTGTCCCTATTGCTGAACATTGAAGTTTGTTCCAGCAGGTTTTTTATTGTTGTTTTATAGGCACGGCTGCAATGATAATCTTTATGTACAGAATATTTAGCTTCTGTGTAGTTATTTTCTTAGGCTTGATTCCTAGGGCTGGAATTACTAGCTAAGACTCAGATCAACTTAAAAACATAAACATTTTCCTATGATGGTAATGTGGGGTGTGTGTGTGTGTGTGTGTGTGTGTGTGTGTGTGTGTGTTAGTCACTCAGTCGTGTCTGACTCTTTGCAACCCCACGAACTGTAGCCCACCAGGCTCCACTGTCGATGGGATTCTCGAGGCAAACATACTGAAGTGGGTTGCCATTCTCTTCTCCAGGGGATCTTCCTGACCCAGGGACTGAACCCAGGTCTCCTGCATTGCAAGCAGATTCTTTACCATCTGAGCCAAATTTGGAAAATAGGAAAAGGGAAGAAAGGAAAATGAAGATGACTGGCTATCCCCTTGCGTGGAGTTCGCACCGTGTCGACTGGGCGTGCCCTGGACTGCAAGTCACCGGAAGCCCCTGGTGAAGATGTGTGACTCAGGGGACGGGACGTTCGAGGGGGGTCCCCGCTGGTTCCCTGGAGACGCCGCCTGTTCTCTTCTGCCCTCTGTCCTCGGTGGCCTGGCCTCCGTCCACACCCCCGGCCCTCATCCTCCGCTCAGTTTTCCCACGTGGCAGCCTCCTTCGGGCCTGGCTGCAGCCTTGCCCGTAGCTTCCACTGGAGGAGTCTTTGATTTCTGCTTGCTTCTGCTCCTCAGACAGACTGTCTCCTGTGTTTTGGCTGTTATTATAATGAGATATTTGCCGCTTTTTCCTGTACATCTCGCCTTTGCAGCTACCTGGGTGTTCGCGGCATACCGTTTGGCCACAGCTGAAATCTTCACAGCGTGCAGGCGGAGGAGGGGGCGTTGTGCACCTCAGGCCTGGGAAGGGGCTCGGCTTCCTGTTTCGCGGGCTGGTCTTGCGTCCCTCGTCTAGAGGCCTGCCGGGCCCCTTGGGGGAGCAGGTCTCCTCTGCTCTCTGCTTGGCTCCCGAGCACCAGGGGCAGGCTGCATGCCTCCTAGGGCCTATCGGTTCCTCCGGTTGATCTGGCAAAAGGGACTCTGTCGAGCACCCACTGTGTGCCATCAGGGAAGCTGGTGCAGTGTAGGAGACCGAGGTTCAATCCTTGGGTTGGAAAGATTCCCCTAGAGAAGGAAATGGCAACCCACTTCGGTATTCTTGCCTGGGAAATCCCATTTTCAGAGGAGCCTGACGGGCTACAGTCCACCGGACTGCAAAGAGCCTGACATGACTGAGCAACTAACACTTTCACTTTTAACGGGACAAATGTCCCAGTGTTTAGAGCTGTTTTAAAACCAACGGCCTTAGCTGTTCATCCTGTGCGTCCCTGGGCGAGGTTCTTGGGCTCCTCCAGGTGGATTGAAGCGCCTTGGCGTGAGTCCCCTTTAAGCCACCTGATGTTGCCGGTCTGCTGACATGGATGTTTGTTCTGAGGCCACCACAGTACTTGACAATTCCATTTCTTCACACTCTCGCCCTCCCTTGGTGCTGGGGATTTTGATTCTTGCCCCCTGGTGGGTGTGAAATAGGATCTGGTTGTTTTAATCTGCCTGTCCGGGGGTGAGGCCGAGCCCCACGCTGCCCCCTGGGGAGTGTCGTATTCCGTTTCCCAACTGGTTGCCCTAAAGAAGACAGAAATGCCAAAGCGCTATTTTTTTTGGCTTATGATGTCAGGTTTTCAAAAGGGAAGTGGCGAGTATCCCACAGAGTTTATTGCAAACTATTATGAAGACCTCGGAGTTGTTATTGGTATGACTCACTTATGAAAAAAATATGATTTCAGTAACTGCAGGCTGTATTTGTAATGTGATGGATTTTCATTTAATCTCTCACCTCTCTATAATTTGCCCAATTTAAAAATGCCCCGAAGCTTGCTTTCTTCTTGTCTGGGAGTCCTGTTCTTGCTATGTGTTATCACAATAATAGTAATAAGAAATGATGCCAGTACGTGTCTATCTTCGAGTCTTGCTGTCTCCTCGGTCATTTAATTACTTCTGGTACCGTTTCCCTGCCCCCACCCTCCTCTCCTGCTAGGACAGCGTGTGGGGGAAGCTTCCGGCGAGGTGGCCTCCTGGGACTAGGCACCGTCAGAGTCGGCAAGCCCCAGGTTAGGAGGCTTACTGGGACCCCCAGGCTGGGTTGGGGTCCTCCCCAGGCTGCTTGGCACCCCACCCCTCAATCACGCCTTGCTTAACGGCTCTGTGAGGTTGCAGAAGGCTTCTATCACCTCCAGAAAGCCTGACACCTGGGAGCATTCAGTAGCTACTCACTGAACCAAGTAATTCCGAATGCTCAGTTATTGTAATGATCAACCCAACCTACCAGCTTCTCTCAAGAACGTCTGGAAAAACAGCCATGTCTCAATCACAGATTTTAAAGTGAATTCCTAAGCCTTCCTTGAAAAGTGAACTTTTGGCTACTTTTTAATTTGATCAGGTTCTGGCTGAACACTCTGTCTGTGGCTTGCCAGAGAACATGGTCTTCCTCACTTCTGTCCTGAGGGACACTCCACTGCCTTTTCTTTGTGTTCAGACCGGGGCCTCTGTGCTGGACTCGAGGCCTTGCCTGTGCTCCGAGAGCCGCTCACGTCCTCTGCAGACGCGACGTCTGCGTCCACACCAGGGCCCCTGCTGAATGGCACGTGCCGCTGCCCGAAGCTTCTAGACGGGGTGCCTGCAGCGTGTCCTCCCACGTCACTGGTGCCTTGCCATCCAGACCCTGTGGCAGGGGCATGGGTCACCACAGGAAGCACTGGGGGGCTCCTGTCCTCGCCCAGCGCCATGCTGGTCCTGGGGAGGTCACGGGATGGGTGTCACTTCCCAGAACAGGGCGGCCAGCCCAGACTGTCAATGCCGGACTCCCTGGGCTTGCTCTGTGCCAACCAAGTGTGTGTGTGTGTGTGTGTGTGTGTGTGTGTGTGTGTGTGTGTGTAGATGAAGAATCCATTATCTGTTTTTTTTCAGGGGGAAGAGGCTTTGGGGTGGTTCATTCACACCTTTGTGGAGCCGCTGGGTCATCCGAAGCTATTTGGCAAGGCCTACTAGGCTGGTCGGGTGGGAGCCTCCAGGCCTGGGCACTCTCGCGACCACCCTACTTCCGGGGAACCAAGTTTCAGAGCCCGTCGAGTTTTCACACCACATTCTAGGTGCCGGCGAGAGTCTAACAAGGGCAAGGCCTTAGTTCTGTTTCTGTGACAGGTTTGTTCACAGCCTAACAGTTTGCATCTTGCTGAAGCAAATACAGGCATCTGAGATCCTAATTACACTGAGACCTCATTTGCTTAAGGAGCATTAGCGAGGTGTGTCTTTAGTTACTGGGGACCTACCACTGATGCTGGGCTTCCTTATCTGATGACCCAGGTGAGACTTGCCTATGCTTTGCCCAGGGTCCCAACCTCCTGTGGGTCTCAAAGTCACTCCTTCCCCCGACCTCCATCCTGTGCCCAGGAGCCTGGAACCCCAGGTTCTGGGATAGCCCTCCCACCTGGGGTCTTGTTCCCTCGTCCATGAGTTTAGGAGTTGGATCTCATTCCCTAGTCTGTGAGATTAGGGGTTGGTCTTGGTTCCCTGGTCCGTGAAATTAGGGGTTGGCTGTCTATTTCCTAGTCTGTGAGATTAGGGGTTGGGTTTCTGTTCCCTAGTCTGTGTGATTAGGGGTTGGATGTCTGTTCCCTAGTCCGTGAGATTGGGGGTTGGGTCTCGGTTCCCTGGTCCGTGAAATTAGGGGTTGGATATCTGTTCCCTAGTCCGTGAGATTGGGGGTTGGGTCTCGTTCCCTAGTCTGTGAGATTAGGGTATGTGTCTCGGTTCCCTGGTCTGTGAGATTAGGGGTTGGCTGTCTGTTCCCTAGTCTGTGAGATTAGGGGTTGTGTCTCAGTTCCCTGGTTCGTGAGATTAGGTGTAGGCTGTCTATTCCCCAGTCCATGAGATTGGGGGCTGGATGTCTGTTCCCTAGTCCATGAGATTAGGGTTTGGGTCTCGTTCCCTGGTCTGTGAGATTAGAGGTTGGGTCTCATTCCCTAGTCTGTGAGATTAGGGGTTGGATATCTGTTCCCTAGTCTGTGAGATTAGGGGTTGGATATCTGTTCCCTCGTCTGTGAGATTAGGGTTTGAGTTTCGTTCCCTAGTCTGTGAGATTAGGGGTTGTATCTTGGTTCCCTGGTCCATGAGCTTAGGGGTTGGGCGGATCCCAGGTTCCTCCCCTCAGCAGCTGACCCTGTTACCACCTGGAGGGCACCTCTGAGGGACCAGGTCTGCCAGGCACCTCACAGTCATGCAGAGCAGGATTTGACTCGTGCCATCGTGCTGGTGGGGAAACTGAGGCCCAGCGAGGCGCCTCCTTGCCCCGTGCACCTGCCCCTCCTGCCTGCACCCCCAGGAACTAACCCCCACCCTCTGCTAGGTGGTTGGGTGGATATACACGTGTTGCCAGGGGGTGCACAGCTAAAATCAGGGAGACCAGGATTTGGACTCACATCGGCTAGATTCCAGAACTCCCCACCCTCTCTGTCCGCTCGCGTTGACAATTCGAGGCTTGATGGGGGAACGGTACCCCGGCTGAAAGCCGACTTGTGCGTTCATGGTAAGCGTCCCTGGCAGCCCGGCGCGCCTCTCTGAAACCCATTAGGAAGCGCTGTCACAGGCTGGCGACGCTGAGATCACCCGTGTTGACGCGCACTCGGCAGGCTGTATGAAGCCCTTGGCAGGTTTTTGTTTTAAAAAGACTTTTCGAAAATGACAGGCTTCATTTTGGGGTCTTTGTTAATCTAACAGTGTTTCCCAGCTGAATGTGCGGACTGTTTACTAAAGCTCTTGCCGGTAATGAGCTCGGGGCAGAATTAAAACAATTTCGGCTTCCTTTTTGGCAGCTGTGCTGCTTGGGGGGAAGGAAATCTCAACAGGAGCCCAGGGCTGTTGAATGGGGCCAGAGTTCGACCTGGAGCCTGCCCGGGCCTGGGCTGACGTTTCCACCCCGAAGTGGGTCAGTGTCAGCACTGAGCAGCCGCTGGTTCTTCTCCACGTGGTGTCACCTCGTGTTTGCATTCTGGGGCTTCACGTGGGGTGGTTTAAAAAAATTCATAGATAGGCCTTTATTTCTCTCTCCGTGAGCCAATGCCGGGAATTAATTTTTTCTGGCCCACTAACTCTTGTGGTTAAAAGTACAAATTAAGCTTTCTGGGAGAATCCATCACAAAATTATTGCAAAGTCAGTGTGGGGAAGATACTGGGTTATGTCTATAGGGTTATTGTTTCTGCAATTACACTTTGCTTTGCCTTTCTTCTCCCTGTGCTTGGGGAAATCAACCCGAGAATGGTCTTCCAACTCGGAAGAGTTATTGGCTATTTTCCCCCAAATGGGATTGCCCTTCCAGAGAACAGTGGGCATCTATTTGACAACAAGTTATAAATTTGTGCTCCAAGTTCTCTGAAGAAAGCATGAATCTTAGACAATGGCGCTCTGGCACGATATTTCAGGCGGGCGTGTGGAGCTGTCAGAAGCCAATAAAGTCCTCGGGCGCCGGTGTGGACCCAGGCAGCGTTTGTCAAGTGCTGTGCGTGGAGTCTGCGCTGGATTCAGAGGTGGTGTCATAGTGAATTCCTAGTGGTTCTCATCTCACAACCTCCCTAAGTGTGTACATCCTGCACACGAAGATGTGTTCCCCAAAGCCCATCCTAGCACTCTATCGCCTGAGCCCCAGCCGTCTGGGGGGCAGCCTGGTCCACATGTCTGTTGTCCACACTCACAGTATCTTCCCAGTTACTGGGACCTGCTGGGTGCCAGGCATGGGGCTGGGCAGTCACACATGCAGGATGGGGGGGTGTGCCCTGCCTCCAGAGTAGCCTCCCCTGCTAGCTGGGCCCCGTTTCTCCTCGGCAGCTACTGAACTTGCGGACAGAGGGGCTCCCGGGTCCTCAGTGACTCCAGTCTCCCCTCAAACCCTGCAGAGGCTCCCGTCTCTCTTCTGAAGAGTCCTGATTGCTCCCGGTGACCCGGGGCCTCCTGGGCCTCCCTCTTCCCCTGCGCGGCTTCACCGAGTAATTCCCCAGGATCACCTCCCTTCCTACTGGGAGGGGCGCCCCCTCCCAGGGTGTCCCCACAACCCCCAAATTTCCTCCCTCCCTGCCCTTGTCTGTCACCTCCTGCAGGGCGTCCCCTCGGTTAGCTGCGGTGCAGGGCTGCGGGTCCGGCTCGCAGTGGCCTCCTGGCGTGCGCATGGCGGGCACCACGCAGCAGGCGCTTTGACAGTGTTGAGGAGCCACACCCGGTGCCCCGGGCGACTGCGGCAGCTGTCGGCATGTGAGCGGGAGTCGTGAGGCAGGAGCTGGACGTGGCATGTGGGTGAAGGATGCCCACCGGCTCCCAGTCATCGCTTCCTTTATTAAACCGGCCCTATCACTTGACATCCTTCACTACCGAGGGAAAAATAGCCTGTTTCTGAGGACAAGTTCAGGGGTGTCAGGGCTGTGGCCGTGGGGAGAAAAATGACTCCTGGCAAAAG
>SJYC01003084.1:0-18499 GCA_006408675.1 Madoqua kirkii | reverse complement strand
CCCCCCTCCGACCTGGGTGGGAGATGTCTCCCGTTCCTTCCCCAGCCTGGCTCCCTGCGGAGTGCCTCCCAAGGCCAGTCTCCCTCCTGAGGAAACCTCTAATGTGTGCCTCTCCCATGACATTGGAGGCTGTGCTGTGGGACCCTGGACGCCAGCTAGGAGCCCCCCAGACAGACGGCAAGGGTGGCCTGGGCTGTAGGGTCCAGGGGCAGGAGGCCGGGACCACCAGGCTCTGGCGTGGTAGGTGGGTGGGGTGGCCAGCGTGGAGTCCTCACCGGCCCCTCTGGGCTCCATCCGCTCACCTCGGAGAGGGCCTGCCCTCTGAGCCCTCGGTCCTGTGCCTCTCCCGGTGGGCAGACCCCTCCCCGAGGCTGCTGCCTGTGCAGCGCCGGGCCTGCAGCTACCCCCAGGAGTAGCCCCCTCACTTCTCCTGAATCCAGTGGGTGTGGGTGTCCTTTTTTTCTCTTTTAATCCGACACCCCTTTCAAAAGTACTGCACCTTAGTTTTTATTCTGCTTTGTAAGTTTAATTCAGCTGCACATTTATGTTTAAAATCTCATGTGCGTTTATTTCGTGATATTGGTTTGCTTCTCTTCTCGCCTTTCACGAGGCAGTATCATCGAGCTTTCTCTCGCGTCTCTGGCACCCGAGTCATCGCGCTCCCCCGGGCACTCTGAGTCATCTAATAGAGTTTTCCAGAGCGTGTCAGCCTCACTTCCACCTAAGTCGTTTCAGAGCCTGCACTTATTGAATCAGTGAGTGATGCTGTCACTGGAAACTTCTTACCAAGCCGCAGGTACTCATTTGTGAAACTTTAGGACATTTTGTTTTTCTGTTTGGCACTTTGTATTTTTTGTCCTCAGGCTTTGATCTGGGCTGCAGAGCAGGGCTGTCCCCACCGCCCCCCTGTTCTCCCAGACGTGGCCTGCCCACCTTCTAGAACTCTGACCGTCAGCTTGTCAGCAGCTCCTGCTCTCCTTGCGGACCAGGGAGGTGTGGGGGCAGGTTAGCACAGCAGAGGGAGGGGCCCTTGCTTGCTCCCATTGCTTGGGGCTCACATGAGACTGACCTACCAGCCCATGAGTGGGACCCAGAGTGGAAGGAAAGATATGGAGCCATCCCCCGGGGTCTCAGGAGCTCCAGGGGTTCAGATACAAGCCTGTCCTCTTGCAGGAGAATCCGTTGTTTGTCTGTCAAGATGCCTTTTATAAACAAGGCCCCTGTGGCTTGGGGGAGGGCTTCACAGTCCTACACATCCAGCTTCTCGGAGCCTAAGAAAATGAAGGATTCGACCCAGTGATGTATGTGAAATGCCACGTCTTAGTCGGCTTGGTGCTGTGACGGAACGCCAGGGACTGAGTGAAATTTGTTTTCTCGCTGCTCTGGAGACTAGAAGTCCAAGATCAAGGTGCTGAGGGTGTGTCTGGGGAGGGTTTTCCCTTGGGACATGGATGGCCGCCTTCCTGCTGTATCCTCACGTGGCTCTTTCTGCTGCATTGAAAGAGCGCAAGCAAGCTGTCTCGTGTCTCTTACGAGGACACAAATGCTATCAGGTCAGAGCCCCACTGTTAGGACCCCACGTAACCTTTATTTTTGGCCATGCCATGCAGCGTGCAGGTTCTTAATTCCCCTGCCAGGTATCGAACCTGTGCCTCCTGCATTGGGACCTCAGAGTTTTAACCACTGGACTGCCAGGGACATCCATAACCCAATTTAATCTAACTGATTTCCTTAGAAGGCCCTTCTCCAAATACAGCCACCCTGGGGGTTGAGGCTTCAACACATGAATCTGGGGGATGCAATTCAGTCTACCACAGGCTTAGCACGTTGCCTGACTCATGGTGGGGCTGCTCAGTGAGCACTCATTGCATTTGGATCTGGAAGGTCTTAGGTGAGATGGAAGCAGGCCCAAAGGTTCTCGCCAAATCCTGAAGACCGCGAGGCCCCGGGGAGTGGTGTATGTTCGCAGGAGGGCACGTCGTGACCATCGGCCAGTGTCAGGTGTGAGGCGGGAGGGCAGGGCCACCTCCAGACCCCCAGTCTCGACATCCTGACCCTCTTGGAGAAGTGGAAGCGTCGCCAGGCTTGGCCACGGTGGGAGGAGGATGCCAATGGGGCCACGCACTGTGAGACCCAAATTCTTAGTGTCTTTGCTAATTATGATACCTTATTTTTGAGTAATTAGCTCCAGGAGCGCATGGAGTTTGACAGTTTTGTGGCCAGCACGTCCTCTGCCTGGCACGGGTGGTTACTCCCTGAAAGGATGCTGACTCAGCTGAGAAAGAGTTGTACGGCCCCGTGACCCACGTGACGCTCCTTGCACTGGCAGCCTCCACCGAGCCTGGAGGGAAGCTGGTAGGTGAGGACACAGAGGTGCCGAGGGGACCTGGGACCTGTGTAGGTGAGCCAGTGAGAGGGCCCGGGCCCTGCTGAGCTCAGGGCAGTCCTGGGAGGACCAGGTTGTGTGGGTTTGCACAGATCAGGCTCCCTCCTCGGGCGCCCTCCCTGGCAGGCACCTTTCTAGCAGGTGGGGAGGGGCCTAGGAGATGCCCGCTCCGAAGTGCCCTCGGCCTCAGCCTGGGGGAGCAAACTGTTGGCCTCCCTTCTGGCCTGCTTTGGGTCTCCACAGCTGGGGTTTCCGGAGTGAGTGAGTGAGTGAGTCGATGGAAGGACACGTTAACAGCCTCACAGGCTTAAATCAAGGCCATTTCGCTCAGCTGGTTGACCTGTTACTCCCTTTGGCCTCTGCCATTTATTCTGAGGTGCATTCTTCTTTTATTAACGTGGCTAATTAATGCATGACATTAAAGTATTGACAGGGATTGATTTGGGTATCTGTATCCTTGGAGCTTCAGTTAATAAAACAACTTTTGGTAAGACTAGTGGCTTTAGAACATTTAGACTTAATTATATTTTCTAAAGGATTTTTATTTTTTTTCTGGAATCATATGACTGCCTGGCAAGGTACTTCAATTCCCTGGTTAACTGAAAGAAATTGGTTTTTCGTTTGGTTTTGTTTAAGACGAATTAAAAGTAATACACATTTGATGAAAGCAGTTAAAGGATATTTATTAAAGTCTCCCTCTTTATGTATTTGAGGGGAGAAAACATCCATAAGAACTGAATTAATTTTGAGGATGATGTGAGAGCCTCTGACAGCTGGAGAGCGGTTTGGCCCGGAGAAAGCACATTTCTGTTTAGAACCTCCTCTGTGAGTCTCCCTCCAGGATGAGCGCTTCTCTTCTTTGAGTTTATTCTGTGTGGAAGATCTGTTACCCCACGTGCATCTCAATTTCGGCATCCGTGAGTTGTGAATCATGACAGTGTTCAAAATGGGAGAGCTGAGGAGAATTCAGGTGTTTCATTCTCATCTCACGCAGGTGAGGATGCCTGCCAGAGGTAGCAATTTGAAAAGAAAGGAAAGAAAGGGAGGAAATGAAAAGGAAAGTATCTTTAGAAACACCAGCGGTAAAGAAGACGTAATAAGTGGGTATTGCCCCACTTGTGAGAGTCGACCCTCTCATTAGTGGTTTTCAGGAAGCATGCTGCCACAGCGCCAGAGTCTCCCCTGAGCGCAGCCTGCCAGGAGACCGTGCAGAGAGCGCCACCAAATTTTACCAGCCTGCAAAAAGAAAAAAACAAAACTTATTTTCTCCTTTCTCCTTCCTTTTTTAAAAGTTTTGACATAACTTCAGCCTTACAGAAAAGTTGTGGGAGTAGTACAAAAGTTTCCCAGATACACTTTACCCAGATCCCCCAAATGTTGCTGGTGCCGTTTTATAGTCTCTCTCTTGAGACATAGATGTATGTGCACAGTGGGCGTCCCTGCTGATCAGCTGGTTGACCTGTTACTCCCTTTGGCCTCTGCCATTTATTCTGAGGTGCATTCTTCTTTTATTAACGTGGCTAATTAATGCATGACATTAAAGTATTGACAGGGATTGATTTGGGTATCTGTATCCTTGGAGCTTCAGTTAATAAAACAACTTTTGGTAAGACTAGTGGCTTTAGAACATTTAGACTTAATTATATTTTCTAAAGGATTTTTATTTTTTTTCTGGAATCATATGACTGCCTGGCAAGGTACTTCAATTCCCTGGTTAACTGAAAGAAATTGGTTTTTCGTTTGGTTTTGTTTAAGACGAATTAAAAGTAATACACATTTGATGAAAGCAGTTAAAGGATTATTTATTAAAGTCTCCCTCTTTATGTATTTGAGGGGAGAAAACATCCATAAGAACTGAATTAATTTTGAGGATGATGTGAGAGCCTCTGACAGCTGGAGAGCGGTTTGGCCCGGAGAAAGCACATTTCTGTTTAGAACCTCCTCTGTGAGTCTCCCTCCAGGATGAGCGCTTCTCTTCTTTGAGTTTATTCTGTGTGGAAGATCTGTTACCCCACGTGCATCTCAATTTCGGCATCCGTGAGTTGTGAATCATGACAGTGTTCAAAATGGGAGAGCTGAGGAGAATTCAGGTGTTTCATTCTCATCTCACGCAGGTGAGGATGCCTGCCAGAGGTAGCAATTTGAAAAGAAAGGAAAGAAAGGGAGGAAATGAAAAGGAAAGTATCTTTAGAAACACCAGCGGTAAAGAAGACGTAATAAGTGGGTATTGCCCCACTTGTGAGAGTCGACCCTCTCATTAGTGGTTTTCAGGAAGCATGCTGCCACAGCGCCAGAGTCTCCCCTGAGCGCAGCCTGCCAGGAGACCGTGCAGAGAGCGCCACCAAATTTTACCAGCCTGCAAAAAGAAAAAAACAAAACTTATTTTCTCCTTTCTCCTTCCTTTTTTAAAAGTTTTGACATAACTTCAGCCTTACAGAAAAGTTGTGGGAGTAGTACAAAAGTTTCCCAGATACACTTTACCCAGATCCCCCAAATGTTGCTGGTGCCGTTTTATAGTCTCTCTCTTGAGACATAGATGTATGTGCACAGTGGGCGTCCCTGCTGGCTCAGCTGTAAAGAATCCGCCTGCCAATGCAGGAGATGAGGGTTCGATCTCTGGGTCCGGAAGATTCCCTGGAGGAGGAAATGGCAACCCACTCCAGTATTCTTGCCTGGGAAATCCTGTGGACAGAGGAGCCTGGCAGACTACGATCCATGGGGTCAAAAAAGAGCCGGATACAACTTGGCAGCCAAACAGCAGCAGCAGCAACATGATACGTATTCTCACACTCACCCTCAGGTACGCTTTTTCCCTGAACCACTTGAGTAAGCTACGGTCTGATGGTCCTTTCCCCTTAAATACTTCAGTGTGCTGCTGCTACTGCTAAGTCACTTCAGTCGTGTCCGACTCTGTGTGACCCCATAGATGGCAGCCCACCAGACTCCTCTGTCCCTGGGATTCTCCAGGCAAGAACACTGGAATGGGTTGCCATTTCCTTCTCCAGTGTATGAAAGTGAAAGGCGAAAGTGAAATCGCTCAGTCGTGTCCGACTCAGCGACCCCATGGACTGCAGCCTACCAAGCTCCTCCGTCGATAGGATTTTCCAGGCCAGAGTACTGGAGTGGGGTGCCATTGCCTTCTCCATACTTCAGTGTAGGTTTCTTAAAAACAACAAATTCTCTTCCATAACGGCAGTGCATTTATCAAAATCAAGAAAATTATATTGAAACAACGTTATTATCTAATCTCCTATAACGTACCTCGTGGAGATTTTTTTTTCCGACAGTGTCCTAACAATGTCTATAGCAAAAGAAACGTCAAGCTCACATGTCGCCTTCCTCGTCCTGTCTCTTCCGTCTCCCGTAGTCTAGAATAGTTCCCGTGTTTCATGACAGTCACGTATTTGAAGAGTACAGGCCAGGTGTTTTGTAGCCTGTCCTGCATTTTGAGTGTGTCTGGTGCTTCCTCATGGTTAGATTCAGGCTGTGGACTTTGTGGCAGGAATGTCCCAGGGGTGCTGCTGTGTCCTTCGTGGTCCCCCACATCGGGAGGCACGTGCTGTCAATTAGTCCTGCTGTTGGAGATCCTGGCTTCGATGCTTTGGTTAGGGAGATGTCTGCCAGGTCTCTCTGGTATAGTTATGGTTTTACCTTTTGTCATGCAGAAGTATCATGTAGAGAGACACTTTGAGACTACCTCAAACTCTACCCACCAGGTTTCATGTCCATTGATGTTTCCTCTGACAGAGGATGAGATGGTTGGATGGCATCACCAACTCGATGGACATGAGCTTGAGCAAGCTTTGGGAGTTAATGATGGGCAGGGAAGCCTGGCGTGCTGCAGTCCGTGGGGTTGCAAAGAGTCAGGCATGAGTGAGCAACTGAACTGAACTGGTGTTTCCTCTGATTATCAATTTCTATGATGGTGGTTAGAATGGTGATTTCTGATCCTATCATTTCCTCCTACTATAAAGACGCGCCCCCCCCCCCCCACCATTAGTCCATTTTATATCAGTGTTGATTCACGGACTCTTACTTTAATAAATTCTAATCTGTTTTTACCGTCTGACTGGTGGAAGCTCCTTCAAGCTGGCTCCCATGTTCATTTGAGATATCTCCGCCGTTCTTTGAATACCTGCTTATTTTCTGGCTCAGCAGCGTCTCCCAGGCCTGTCTTCCTCTGTCTTTGCCCTGTCTCCAAGGAGCTGTTTACCAAGGACCTCTAAGGGCCTCTGCCTTCTTTCGCTGGAGGAAGGTGTATAGAAGCCAGCATTTGGGCTTTAAGTGTGCTCGCTAATGCTGGGCTGTCAGCGCCTCTCAGAAGGCAGATCGGCAGACTGACACACGCATATGTCCATGTACACCTCTACCTGCTCCTGCTGTGAGACCCGCGCATTCACGGGGATTTCTCTAAATCCTGCCCAGCACTGTGAAGTTCATTCTGCCCTTTTCCATTTCCGTATTTGCATCTCCCTTCTCCAGTAATGTGAAACTTGACTCCTGTTTTCACGACATATTTATTTACTTGCTTAATGTCAAAACACCATTTCAGAATTGTTAACCTCTGTAAAAAAAAAAAACAAAAACACTCTACTAATTAGAATAATTATTAGAGGTTTTTTTTTTTTGCCTATAGCCTGAGGGCATGTTGTCCAACCGTTTAGATGTTCCTTGAGCTAAGTTCTTTTCCGCTGTCCTTTCAAGTGTAATTTTGTTGTTTGTTTGAAATACCATTCAGTGCGCTTGTTTTTCTTTCTGTTCTTCTTTCCCTTCTTCCCTTCCCCCATCTCTCTCCATACTTTCCTTCCTCTCTTTCCTTCGGTGTAAACCACTAACATGGGTACAGAAGTCAAATCTATGCAGAAAAGTTCTGTGTAGAGAAGCATTTCCGCACCCCCCAACACCATTTCTGTATCCCCCACCAGGCTCCTACATCCATGGGATTCTCCTGGTAGGAATACTGAATGGGTAGTCATTGCCTTCTCCAGGGGATCTTCCCGACCCAGGGACTGAACCTGTGTCTTCTGTGGCTCCTGCACTGCAGGCAGATTGTTTCCCACTGAGCCACCCGGGAAGCGCTGTCCCTGGGTGCCGTGTAAAAAGATCCTGGAGCAGGGAGAGGTAGCCCAGGAGAACCTGTCGAGTGTTCCACTTACAGCTGCTTTTCACATCATCCTTCTGAAATTTCTGTTTGTGTGTGTATGTTTTGTCCTGTGTCTAATGTATGGGAAGAATAGTATTTATGTACTCAAGGTTGTGTGCTCCAAAAAATTTTTTTTAAAAATTAGAGTGAGAGTGATATGTAATCAAAATAGTTTGGGTGCTTCTGAAAGAGTTGCTCTCTAAGCCAGAGTGGGCCTTTGGTCCAGGGGTGACTCCTGTGACCCTACCTGCCCCCGCCACATGGGACGAGCAGCTGGGCATTCACTGATTCATTTGCTCACTGGCTGGGCAGTGAGGTTAATGCAGTGAACAGGAGGGCATTGCCCAGACCTCATCCAGAGGTGTCCAGTCCAGATGGGAGCTTCCAGCCCCTCAAGGAATAACGCGGGGCCCTGGATCACCCCAGAGAGGCTCTTGAGTGAGATTTGGTGGCTGGACTTCCAGAGAGAAACAAGAGACAGTGCAGGAGAAGCCTGTGAGCCAGCGAGGGCATGGAGGAGGGGGACTAAGGCTGTGGATAGAGCTCACGGTGCATAGATCTTGCGTCTTCCTGGGCTTCAGGTGGCTTCTCTGTACCGCCAGGCCCAGGGCGAGCTCTTCTCAGGTGAGTGCAGATGCTCAGAGCCCAGACTTGGGCGTCATACTTCCCAAGTTTTCTCCTGGCCGGCCACGTGAGCTTGAGATGTGGAGTGTCTGAGCATGTAACTTTCTGTCTCTCCTCTCATCCTTTTTAACCCTCTCATCAACACAGCATGTTTCCCATACAGGATCTTGGGGCTCAGAGAGGTGAAACGCTCGTGGAGGGTCACACAGCGAATTGGAACTGAGGCTCGGCTGGAACTCAGGGCTTATTGCCGAGTCTGGGCTCAGCTGGATGGACTGCCTGCTTTTCTTGCTTAGACTTCCTGCACTGGAGAGAGGGGTTCTGTTTGCTTTAATGTTACTCTAATGCTTTTTGGAATCCATTTCCTTTGTTTATTTTACAGCAGTATAATTTGCAATGAAGTAGTTTTACACTGAGCTTACATGTTTTAATGGTATTTTAATGGCATCTTAATGGTGTCTCCATGGATTTGCCGACCGATACTTTTGTTATCCTAACTTCCCCGCCTGACGATCGGCACCATGTGGCAGTGTGGCCGTGAACTGAGGCCTCAGCTCCCCTCCAGGCCCACTGGGCAGCCTCTGTGTTGGGTGTCCACCGTCTCTGGGCAAGGGGGCCTTTATCCCCAAGGAGAGGAGAAGGGACCATCGGTCCCCCTCTCGCCGGGGTTTCACTTTGCCACGTGGTTGGGTCGTTCCTGGGGTTGTGTCCCACTTACGAGTGTCTGACCAGGAGTCACCTGTGCAGAAGAGGAGGTCCTGGTCCCTGCCCCAGGCCCTGGAGCTGGGACGCTGGAGCTGGGACGCTGGACCCGGAGGGCGTCAGATTGCCTCAGTGCTCTGCTTTCGCTTGTCCCTGCTCCACCCCATATGCTGAAGCATCTGTTCTGCTTTTCTGTTTTGGAAAATGACACAACAGTTCGAGTCTTGCCTGGTGAAGCACAGAAAGCCCTTTAGGGCTGGGCTGGGCCTCAGCCATTTGCGTCCCCCCCAGTGCTTGGCATGGGCAGGAGCTGGAGCAGGGGCCCAGTGCCTGCTCGCTGAATGAATGAATGAATGAAGGCTCGATTCATGTGGCTGCAGGCTGACGACCGTGGTAAGAAAGGAGGCGGTGAAACTCAACGCTGGGACCCTGTCCAGGACTAGCACAGTCACTGGCCCTGCTCCTGGCATAATACCTGGCTACAGAGAGCAGGTCTCCAACATTTCTACTGCCGTCCAGACTCAGCCCTGCTTTCTGCTGGCTTCCGCAGGACCCACCTCCATGGAGACATCCGGTGCCCGTTTGCTGGGTGTTTGCTGCACCTGTGGTGTCAGCGCCCACTGCATGTTACTCGTGCTCCAGGAAAAGCCACCCGGAGCTGGACCGGTACCCCAGCTCTGGCGCTCACAGGCTGGGCTGGAGGCGGCTGCTGGCTCTGGCACCTGGGTTCCCTGTCTCCAGGTTGGGGGAGTGTGTCCCCGTTTGCAGAGAGCTCTTGTGGGGATGTGGGACGCTGTGTGTCCTGCCTGGCACCTTGGCATACGATCATTAGTTGCTACTGTTCTGATTGCGATCCCTCTTACCGTTCCACCCCAAAGCAATCGTCTGCTGCCCCCTGCTAGCCCGCTGTTTCCCACTGCATGGCCACCCACAGCCCTGGTGTGTTAACCCCTCCCTCGGTGGGAGAAGAGAGGTGCCCTCGTCAGTGTATACATCTGCAGAGCTGCCCCGAGTCCCAGGCCCACCACTGAAGCTCCAAGGGGCTTCTGGGGAGTGGCCACCCCTCCCTCCCCTGCCTTCTCTTTCTCTTTGCTCCTGATGCACCATTGTTTTCTCAAAAGGAAAAAAAGAAGTGATTTGAGTCAGGGAAAGAAATCCCCAGGGCCCTGTTTCAAACGACTGTCCCATTTCTAAACTTGAGTTAATAAGAATAAACAAAGTAGTAGGTGGATTTGCACAGAAGAATATTATTCTGACGATTATGTAAATATTTATGTGTTCTGGCTTTCTCATTTTGTTACTGGTGTCTAATTTCTGAGTCTCATAGTGAAGTGTAATTTGGAGAAGCTTTGCAAAGTCAGGCACAGCAGTGAAATAATTTGATTTGTTCAGTAAACTTGGTTTCAGTTATTCCTTTTCATCAGTTCTTTTAGAACCCCTTCAAGTTCTTCGTGATTTGACAACCGCTTTTAGCCCGATGAAGATATGACTCTTAAACATTGCCAGGAATTCAGAAGTGGTTTATAATATTGTTGCTTAATAAGAAAATGCATTCATCGGAGGATATAAAATTTATGGGCTTCAGATGGATTTGAGTTTGTAGTTTTAGCCCTCTGCGCTCCTGCCATTCTCGAGGCTATGAGCAGGGTTTTTTAATTAAGTCAAATTGAATTGATTGAGCTTTTATTGAGCGCCCACTCCCTGCCAGACACAGTTTCCTTAACCCGTGCACCACCTGAATGGTGGCGAGGAGGAGCCAGCCAGCCCAGGGAGGCCCAGCAAGGTGCTGCCCTGAGCTCAGGGCATCCAGTGGGTCAGTCTGAGAGGTGGGATTTGGAGTTAGGGCTGAGGCTTTATGCTCTTTCATCCCCAGCTGATTAGGAAGAAGAGACCGGTTGAGTGGCTTTGCATATGTTATCTCCTTTAATCTCATTTAATCTTCTCAACCCCCTTGAAGTTCAAGCTTGTTGCATTTCCCTTACTTTACATCTGAGGGAACTCAGGCTGGAGTTTCCCTTACTTTACATCTGAGGGAGCTCGGGGAGGTGCTGAGCCTGGTCCTGGAGCTGGTGGGAGCCGCAGCCGGGGTTTGAACTCTGGGTCCAAGGCCGCCATTCTTGCTGTGACTCCTGGTGCAGGGGCGGCGGTGGGGAGCGTGCGGTCGGGCCGGAGGAGTGACTTCATTTCTGCCAGCACACGACTGGCCACCTGCTGGTGGAAGTGGCCCCTTCCTGTCGACCGAGGCGAGGGGTGGTGCGGAGGTGAATTGGTCTTTGGTTTCCTGGGCACTTTCCAACTCTGAGCCTGAGCCCACGCCAGGCCTCCCCTCTGACCCTCACTCTTCTAGCGGTGCGTGAGTGGGCATCGTGGAACTCCCTGGGTTTTTTTTTTTTGTAGGATTACCTATGCTATGTGGGGGCACTTGGCAGTGTCTGTCACGCGCTGGGCCCTGCATTGAGGAGCCCTGCCTTCTGGAGCCCTGCACGTTTCCATGGCCGAGAAGTTGCCTCAGCCCCGGGCTCCTGTGTGTCACGGAGCTGCCTGCCAGCGGAGCCGGGTGACCCACGCAATGGCATTTTGTGGGCACTGTACACTTCAGCCTGGCACAGCACACCACCCCCACAGCAGGTATTCAGGAGCCATTAGTGTTTAGGAAGGGGATAAAGTTGCCCAAATGGAGGGAAGCCGTCAGAGTAAGCCTCCGCCTGTCTCCTGGGCGTTAACTTGCAAACCTAGTGACTGCCGGGCTGTCGAGAGTGTCATCTGGATGTCTCACTGGAGACAAGGTTTGAACTCTGGGTCCAAGGCCGCCATTCTTGCTGTGACTCCTGGTGCAGGGGCGGCGGTGGGGAGCGTGCGGTCGGGCCGGAGGAGTGACTTCATTTCTGCCAGCACACGACTGGCCACCTGCTGGTGGAAGTGGCCCCTTCCTGTCGACCGAGGCGAGGGGTGGTGCGGAGGTGAATTGGTCTTTGGTTTCCTGGGCACTTTCCAACTCTGAGCCTGAGCCCGCGCCAGGCCTCCCCTCTGACCCTCACTCTTCTAGCGGTGCGTGAGTGGGCATCGTGGAACTCCCTGGGTTTTTTTTTTTTGTAGGATTACCTATGCTATGTGGGGGCACTTGGCAGTGTCTGTCACGCGCTGGGCCCTGCATTGAGGAGCCCTGCCTTCTGGAGCCCTGCACGTTTCCATGGCCGAGAAGTTGCCTCAGCCCCGGGCTCCTGTGTGTCACGGAGCTGCCTGCCAGCGGAGCCGGGTGACCCACGCAATGGCATTTTGTGTGGCACTGTACACTTCAGCCTGGCACAGCACACCACCCCCACAGCAGGTATTCAGGAGCCATTAGTGTTTAGGAAGGGGATAAAGTTGCCCAAATGGAGGGAAGCCGTCAGAGTAAGCCTCCGCCTGTCTCCTGGGCGTTAACTTGCAAACCTAGTGACTGCCGGGCTGTCGAGAGTGTCATCTGGATGTCTCACTGGAGACAGAGCTCTCTGGAAGGGCAGTCGGGAAGCCCCTGATCGCCTTGTGGGGGTGGGGACGCATTTTACATGACAGTGAGTTGGAGAAATTAGCAGTGGTCTCCAAGGAGCGCCCCCCCCCCCCCACTCAGCTTAACCCTTTGAGTTGCAACAGCTTTAAAATGAGTCCAGGAAATAGCTGTATGTATTCTTCATACTCCTCATGTTTTCTCTGCAAATAAAAGCGATCTTGAACATCTGAGACTCTGGTGACAGAAATGCCTCTCCTTTGTGAAGTACGTTGCTGGGGCTGGGGACAGGACCAGCACAGCATATTCCATGCTGTGGGGTGGCGGCAGGGTGAAGCCAAGAGGTTCGTTCAAGCTTGACTTCTGGTTGGGGCTGGGGGAACAAGGACCCCGACCTCTGGCCCGAAGCCAGGTTTATGTCAAGGAGAGGATCCATTGTTTAAAAACAAATGTGCATAACAGTCCCTGAACAGTCATTTTCAAGTCATTCTCTGATAAAGATAGAATGCTTAATTTAGGCAAATTTAATGGTTCAGAGCATTTGGTATAGTCCTGGGGTAGAAAGCAATGTTTTCCTTATTCCATTTCAACCTGACTTCATTCCTATCTTTATGTGTTAAGTGTCAGTTTATACCGGGAGAACATTTTCCTCTTGGATGCGTTTGCACCTGGCAATTTGTGCAGGAATTCCTTGATTGCAAAATAGCTGCTCTCAAAACATGCAGACAGGCAGCCGTACTCAGGAGCCCCTCGGCCACCGGCAGCGGGCTGCCGCCAGACAGCTGGGTTTGAGCCCTGCTGGGGCCTGCTGCTCAGTCCATTCTCAGCCGCCGTTGGCCAGCTTACAGAAGAGGGGTAGGACAGGACCCCTCGTAAGGTCATGGGGGCCATGGAGACTGGCCAGTGTGATATAGGATAAGCTCTTGGGGCAGGGGACCACACTGCGCACTGAAGGATGCAGGGATGGAAGGACAGGCCCCGGCTCGTCGAGGCGGGAGAAGCTCATGCATCCAGGGCTATGCCCTGCCCAGCTCTCCAGGCAGCTTCCACCGTCCGGGGCATTTAGAGAGAGGCTCAGTCCTTGTTTCTGTCCCCTTTTCTCATTTTGGGTGAGCTGGAGCAGCAATTCTCAGGCCAGATTATTTGGAAGATCCATATTACCACTGATTATTTACGAAGGGACAGGCCAGGAGGGAGATAACCAACTCGATTAGCTCGTCAGTGAGGCAGCTGGAGGGACGTGTGACAAGCAGACCAGGCCTGTCATTTGACCAGAGATTGTCTGCGCCTGGATTGTTCCCCCAGGGTGCCCATGATGACAAATGTAATTGACATTTTTTTTATTAACCCTAAAGTGATTAAAGACGCTGCTGCTGAATTTATGTCAAAGAGCCTGGTCCCTGACCTTCCGCGTGATGCTTCCACGTTGCAGGCAATGAGCGGCCTTGTGTTTACTTCCTGCTTATCGATTCTATCAGGCAAGGCACACTGAGCTCTGCCTCAGTTGGTCTTGAAAGCAGGCCCGGGAGCTCAGGCTCTGCTTCCTGGCTCAGGTCTCAGAATGTTCTGGCACTAGCGTCATGATGGACACTCAGAAGGCACTGTGTTCATTGAGCGCCGGGCATTAGCTGGGCCCCTGCGTCATGATGGGTCCCGAGATGTATAGAGTGGCAGGTTGGGGGCCCCACCCCTCAAAGGAGCTGTCCCTGCAGAGGGGGGATGGGTAGACGTCCACGGGAGCAATTGTGTGGCCTAGGTGCTGGGAGCAGGACCGGAACTGCCCTCATGGCTGGGGAAGGAGGGACGGCGGCGCGGGGCTGACTTGGGTCCCAAAGGGAGGGCGTCCCCTCACCAGGCAGAGCTCAACCTCGGGGGCCTTCCAGGCAGAGGTGGAAGCAGTGTCAGGGCACATGGAAGGGGGTGAATTGGAAGGGGCAGTGAATGGTGGGCAGGAGCATCCCCCGGGGGTGGCTTGGTGCGGCCCTGCAGACAAGCCGGGGGCCACTGGAGACCGGCATGGGCTTGCTCCTGCCAAAGTCACTGAGGATCTCTGTGCTCAGCTCCCTCACCTGCAAAGCCAAAGCGGCCATCATGGCCTCACGTCCGTCAAGGCTGCGGCGCTGGGAGCAAAGCTCTCGACCCGCTGGTCCTGGGCAGGGCACCAGGCAGCAGGCATCCCAAGGGGTTGCTGACGGTGGAGGGGCGGAGCTTGTGGGGGTGCAGAGTCGCCCATCCACGGTGCCAAGTGCTGGGCGGAAGCCGCCACCCTGGCTTCCCGTCTTAGAGCCGAGAAGCCTCCTCTTGAGAGGGTCCGGCAGCCGTGCAGGGTCATAGGTGGCTGTGCAGGGGCTGGGAGAGGGCAGGGGCCTCCTCTAAGAGGAGCGAGCTTGTGTAGCAAGGGGGTTAGGAAGTGGTCCCATCATAGCGAGAATAGGACAGTCGTAGTGCCCTTCAGTGGAGCGAGGCAGCGGGCGCTTCCCGAGTGCCTCTCTGCGGGGCTTCACTCCGTCACTGAGCAGTATTACCAGGCTCATTCCGTCACTGAGCAGAATTTACTAGGCTCACTCAGTCACTGAGCAGAATTTACTAGGTCCACTCCATCACTGAGCAGTATTACTGGGTTCACTCCGTCGCTGAGCAATCTTACGAGGTTCACTCCATCGCTGAGCAGTATTTCGAGGCACTGCTGCATTCCGTCTGAGCCACGTGGGCTTTCCAGGTCGTGCTTGTGGTCAGGTCAGAGTCTGAAGTCTTAGTCGCTCAGTTATGTCTGACTCTCTGCGACCCCGTGGACTGTAGCCCACCAGGCTCTTCTGTCCATGGAATTCTCCAGGCAAGAGTACTGGAGTGGGTAGCCATTTCCTTCTCCAGAGGATCTTCCCGACCCGGGGATTAAACCCAGGCCTCCTGCACTGCAGGCAGATTCTTCACCGCCTGAGCCACCGGGGAAGCCTCGGCGGCAAAGAGCTCACCTGCCCGCGAAGGAGACGGAAGATCCCCTGAGGAGGGCACGGCAGCCTACCCCAGTATCCTTGCCTGGAGAATCCCATGGACAGAGGAGCCTGGCGGGTTACAGTCCATCGGGCTGCATAGAGTTGGACATGACTGAGTGACTTAGCATGGTGCACTGTGAGATCCAGAGAACCCTGGTGGGTACATGGTGGGGAAAGAAGGAAAGAAAAGAAAATTATGACATGTCTAGCAATGTGGATAAGTGCCATTTCAACCTTGCAATAGTGAGTCCCTGTCATTAAAGTTTTGTATATTAGCCCCCTGCCAACCCCAACTGACTGCCCCCGCCCCTGCCCCCCGAGGCCATTGTACAGACTTAGAGGGAGGTTTACCCCTTGTGACTTACTTAGACCTGTTGCTTGGGAGCCTTTCCCATCAGTTTAATCTCTTCTGCCTTTTAATCCTGCGGCTGACAGGATGTTGCAGGGGCAGTAATTTAATAAAAAGTATGCAGTTTGTAAAGCAGCTGCTATTCTGTGTACTAAGCACATTTGCCAACCTTTTCAGGGAAATCTCCAAGCTGTTCTTGGAACTTGGCAATACTGCAGGGGAAAAAAAAGTTCTATTTAATAACATTTCATCTTTTGGGTTCTGCAGCTAATAGTTGCCTAAATGGGAGCCGTGTCTGAAAGCCATTTCTTTACGTGATTCAGAGAACCAGGACACTGCAATTACCCTGCGTACGAGATTTATGAAAACATTAATGCCTAACAAGAAGCAAACATCTCAATAAGTTATTTAATTTGAAGTTGCAGGCCTGGCGGCCGGTTCCTAACTCAGCCCTGCTGTCAGCCCGCAGGCACTCACTCGGAGGGGATGTTGGGGGCAGCGCAAAGCAGAGCGGGGTTAGAATCACGTCCTCCTGACTCAGGAGCCCACCACAACCTTGTTAAGTCTGTAACATGTGGCCGCCACATGATCTGCTGGATGAGAGACACACATTTAGCCGAATTCACGTGCTACACGCCTTCCCTTTCTTTATTGCTCTCCTCCCACCCTGAACTGACAAACAGGAGACTCACACACAAGCAGATGTCAGAACGACTGCCGTGCTCTGCCTCATCAACTGGAAAAGCCACCAACTGAATTACTCTCGACACCGTTTCTGCGGATGGCAGATGTGGGGCGGGAGCCCGGGGTGGGGGCCGTCTATTTTCCTGTGTTCCGTGATAGCTGAAGCCTTAATTCAAAAACAAATTAAGTCCTTCAGCTGTCACTTGATTGTCCCCTCCGATCTTTGGGGATACATATCATTGCTCCTGCCTCGGATCTCTTCTTTTTCTCGAAGCTTACCCCCACCGTTTTTTTTTTTTTTCCTCTTTGCCCAGAACTCAACATTTTTTTTTTTTTTGGTAAAAGCCTGCATTATTTAGAGCCTGTCACTTCCTGAAGTTCTTTAATTACAGAATTAAACCAAAGTAACGACAGTTTAATTTGTTCTTTCATTAATTGGGAGCGCTCGGGGCTGATGTGGAGTGCGTGCGTTTGGGAAGGGTTGAGGAGTACGCGCCGAGTGATTGGATCATGAGTCATAATCAGGGCTGGCGTTTTCCGGCCCTGGGCTAGGTGCTTCTCTTGCACTTTCTCAGTTTATCCTCCTGGCCACCTTGAGGGGGCGCTCCTGTCGCTCCTCAGATCCCAAAAAGGAAGGACAGAGCCAAGTCTGCCCAGGCAGCTGGTGGGAGGGCCAGGCCCCTCCGCCACTGGGGCTAGCCCCTGTCTGGTTCTTGGGCCCCCGCGGTGGTCTCAGTCCCATGAGGGCTGCCCCTATGAAGACCTGGGTTGGGCCTGAGAAGCTTGAACCCATGCCTGGCCAAGGGCTGAGGCTGGACCCAGGAAAAGGAAAGGCGAGCCAGGCAGGAGGGGGCCGATGCTCCACGGAGGCTGCTGATGATTTTGTTGACTTTGAAAGTAGTGGCAGGGGGCAGTGAGGAGAGGCGTGCTTACAAGCCCAGCCCGTCCCATTTGGTTTGTGGGTTGGGAAAGCTGCCCCAGGTAACCACGCTGGGCGCGTCGCTCTACAGCCCATGGCGCGAGGTGGAGCCCAGGTGTGTGAAGCTGTCTGGCTTGGGCTCCCCTCCGGCCGGGGCCCGGCCCAGCCCTGCCTGGCTTAGGACAGGTCTGTTGCCAGCCGAGACTGAGGCCAGGGCGGCTGCGGAAGCCAGGACGGCAGCCTCAGGGCAGCTGCGTTTGCTCGGGCGTGTGTGGCCCAGGCCTCGTTCTCTGCACACTGACCCCAGGGCCCGCCAGACTTTTGGACCGCTCTGTGTGTCTCTGGACGTCCATCGTGTCTGCTTGGGTCTTGGGCCTCCAGGTGCTCTCCCCTGTGCAGCTGAGATGCCTGGCCTGGCCGGCCTACTGGAGGGAAGCACTCACACTGTGCCTTAACTTTTTTTAAGAGTCTGAAGCCCTGTTTGCTCCAACCCCAGGACATTTTGGTGGCAGGTGGTAAAGGATGAGAAAGAGAACAGACGTCCGGCCGGCAGCGCCTGCCTTTGTACCTTCTACTCCATTACTGCAATTCTTTTTGAGCCTCCCTACAGCTCTGGGAAGTGAGGGGGTGACCCCATTTTCTAACTGTGGACTTGGCGGCCCAGAGGTGGGTTGCCTGCTCAGTCCACATTGATGGAAGGGCACCGCGGGGTTAGGGTTTGGGGTGTCCAAAGTTCCCTGTGGAATTGGGCCTTCACATCCCCGTAGCTTTCATCCTGAGTCCCCCAGGCTGCCTGCTTGCTCTCAGACCCCACAGGATGCAGAGCCCCGCCCCACGGCTGCTCGGGGAACATGGGAACACGTGAATGCATTCTCTGCAGCGACGTCTAGATGAATTTAGGATGAGAGGATTCAGTTACACTTTATTATTGTTTGCCATTAAAAATCATGCAAATAAGCCATGGGATAAGGCAACTTGTATTGTTTTGGACACCAGATTTACATGTTTACTGGAAGAAAAATGACACCAAGCGCCTTCAAGGTGGTAATAAGATTGCGCCTCAGAGCTTTCGCTTTGTTGGTCTTTATTTATAATTTATGCCACGGCCACTTCCAGAAGAGGTTTTAAACTAGTTTATCATAAAAACTTAGAGCGCTACAAGAGGATCTTGAGGCTTACCATCCTCAGGATGAAAAGAAAGCTTAGCAGCGC